>JABFFG010000253.1:0-281978 GCA_013623685.1 Fusarium transvaalense
CCTCGGCAGCAATCTCTAATGCGCCTTGGTCCTCAAACGAATTAGATACAGTACTGTAGTTAGTCTAGTGTCTCTTTCTCCCTTCAGTCGTAGAATGTCATGCTCCTGGTCTCCGCCGCCAAAAATCCCACGTGAGAAATGTCATTGGAGACATACCTAGTCCCGGTCCAAGACCACTACTACCCAGTAGCTGCCCAAGCCACAGCCAAAACCGTACCTAAAGCCCGTTTTTTGCTATTTCCATACACCAACGGCGGCGGCACTTCCGGTCGGAAATTCCGGATTATCTCTTGACTACCGATACTTTCTGCAGATTTTTATAGACTATAAACAGGAGTTCATCACAAAAGGGAGTGATAGGACCGTTTTAGCTAGACAGAATCGAGCATGGTCCTCCTTGGTAAAGTGCAACTTTGCATGATTCAGTGTCCGAAATGATTGAAAAACAAAAATACCATCGACATGTCTGCCAGTGACTGAAAAGGGCATATCCTCCAGTAGTCAGTGGATTCCTGACCTTTTTTAGCCCATCTCCCTAGAGATAGATCGGGCTCCTTTGATCTGCAATCGGCCGCTAGACTTCCAATAATACCCATAATCTCGATTTCCTTATCGATGGCATGTACATACGTATGCAGGTTCATCAGCTGCGGCTCCGATGGACGTGCCTAAGGTGTCCTAGATCATCTACGGACGGTATCTATTCCCGCTTTAACCCAACTTTGCCTGCCTTGCGAAGGCCGATGCCTCCAACCGAGGCACAAAGGATCATCAAGGCGAACATGGTCCAGAAGCTCGCTTTGTATCCATCCAGCAACGCTTCAGCCTCGCTCATTCCCGAGTGACTCTTGGCAACCAGGGTAGACACGACTTGCATGATTGCTAGACCCAAAGCATTCCCGAACTGGGAGGCAGTGTTGAAGACGGAGCCGGCCATAGCTTGCTTCTCCTCAGGGAATGTCTCGGTGACAATAATCAACCCAACCGTGAAGAGGACATCTATCGACACTGGCATGAGTACCTGGGCAAGGAAAGCACTTGTCCAGTATGTCCACGCCGGGTCTGTGAGGGCCATGAGAAGGGGTGAGATAGCAGTCAGAATAGAGGTAGTAACTATAAGCCAGATGGCAGGGATCCTGTGGACAACTAGCCCTGTGGTGAAGTTCAACGCTACACCGACTACAACACTGGGCAAAATCCGGATGGCCGCATTCAGGGCAGGCAAATGTTGAATTTCTTGAAAGCTAGTAAGATGTTAGCTGTGACATCCTACGTCATTCCTGACTTGACTTACAACAGACTGGAGAATAGCTCCAGCGAGTTGATGACAGCGTTTGATAAGGCAATAGTGACACATATACTAGTGAAAGCGTGGTTACGCCAGAACGAATTGGGTATCAAGGCCGGCTTCCCCTTCTGAACTTGAAAGTGCATCCAGGCTACAAACAAAGGCAAGGCCAACAGGCTGAGGCACAGAAGAATGACACTTCTGGCCTCTTTGATACGGTAAATATCAGTACTAATGACACTGTAATTCAGGTCAGCGCAAACCACAACGAAATGTGACAAGTGACTTACGCCAGGAAGTAGCACAAAGGAGCCATAGCAGCTGAAGCAAGTAAAGTCCCCAGCCAATCAACTTTGGTGGTTACATTGAACAGGGTATCTGACAGCGGCCCAAGGGGTTTAGACTTTGGCAAGGACCAGAATCCAATAGCAGACAAGAACAATACGATGCCCCCGTAAAGATACCATCCTGATCGCCAACCAAGCGTCTCAACAAGCACACCTCCAAGCACAAGGCCAAACGAGAAGCCGAGTGGTTGACTCAAGCCAAGGCACGCAAAAGCGAAATTACGTCCTCGTCCAGGAGCAAGGGTCTGCGTAACCAACGCTACCGAACTAGACAGGTGGAGCGCCAAGGCAACGCCCTGCAGGGCTCGTAGCGCGACAAGCTCTTCACCACCTCGTATGAAGCCACAGCTAAGCATAAAAACACCACTTAGAATGCATCCCACCAGCTCTACCGGTCGCGCACCAACGACATCGGCTAAAGCGCCGGCGAGGAGTAACGACGAGGCTGTGGCTAGGCCTTGAACCGAAGAGGGCCAGAATGCGAGGGAGGTGGGGAGGTGGAGATCAGATGACATCTGGGGAAGACCAACGACAATCAAGCCATTGGTAGCGCTACAAGCAAAGTTGACACCCGAAAGTTGGAATGTCACTGCTATTTTCTGCAAACGAGAAGTTGTTGGGATCATATCCCTTGTTGATGGCGACGGCGGCGGCGGCGACGGCGACGTTGCTGAAGAAGGCCTGTGGGTGGTGGCTTCGGCAGTTGAAGCGAGAGCGGAGCCGGACATATCCTCCATCAAGACTGTTTCTGTCTCAGTAGCCATTTTGAGACAATGTTTGCGACGCCCAGCTGAAGGAATTGCTTTTTCTCAACTGTCAATATTCTCAATATTCTTTCATACAATAAAAATGTCTGTGACTTGGGCCTGCCGCTTGCCTGGGGAGCCAACCAACACAACATAATATGGTTAAACGCTTACGCCCTTTGGGTGGGGATCGTCATGTAAGGGGGCCCGAGGTTCTTTTTTTTTTTTCCTTTGACGGTCCGGATTTCCAGGATCCTGGAAAGGTTCAGTCAGCGCTAAACTTGACTCGTCTCGGCGTTGTCGCAACTCTGGAATGACGAAGGTCAGACACCATGTCAGATAACGACTCAGCCAAATCCATCACCACTTAAAGTTGATACTCAAACTAAACTACCTACCAACATACTCTGATACTGTACTGTCAAAAAACGGCCAAGAATCAACATTGGCATTCGAAATGAATTTGCGGGTAACCAATTTCATTCTTGGCTAATATTTTTTAAGAAGGAAAAAAGACAACCTTCTTCCACGATTCAGACTTGCCTGCCCAGCCAGATTATCGACGACAACAACCAACAGATCCTACAAATCCTTCCTCAGGGATGCTCCACCAAGCATCTTCATGAAGCGATCCCTCTCAACTTGAGTTGGCTCTGACCACCAGCCGTCTGCTTTGACCTTTTCAAACCCCTTCTCCCCCACTTCTTAATCTGTTTAACATCAATCTGATGGAACGGCATATCAAGATCCTTTGAAATTTGATCCTTGATTTGATTCATAACCATAGTGTCGGCGCCCTCGGGCCCCTTGCCATCTACGAAAAACGTCTCATAGGCTGCTTGTTTCTCTTTCTCCGCTTTCTTCAGACTTCGGTCCATGCTGTTCATCATGGTTTTCTTGTTGTATCTTACTGGCTTCATCCACCTTTCCACTTTTTTGTAGTCGAGCTGGAATCCCGCCTTGTCATATGTAGGAGAGCCATCTGGACCCTTCTTGTGGCATCTGTGCAGATCGTAGAAACTATCCAGTGGATCCGTCCGTGGGCTCTTGTGATTTGGAATGTGAAATTTCGAGAGCCACTCTTCGCTCAGATCCCTCTGTTCATAGCGTGGCCTTTTGACCCGTCCTGGAGTACGTCGAGGGTCCCGGATTTGAGAATGGTCAAAGTCAAACTCGAGATCTTTCTCTGTAAGGGTTGGCTTCTGTCCATCTGATTGCTCATTGGTAGTTGATGGCTCGGCCTCGGCATTGGATGCCTGCGTCTTCTTTGCCTGCTTAGCTTCCGGTTCTGGCGCGGATGGGTCTGTCTTGCTGGACTGCCTCTTATGGCCTCAAGGTTGTGGCGACGTGGAGTTTTCCTCGTGAGTATCGGTTCCGCTTCTTGTTCCCATCTTCGATCTTGATTGGGCCGTGCTCGCAATTTCTCGTTGATCTTGATGGTGAGGGTGATGGTGATGGTGATGGTACTCTCTAGTTGCTGAACTGAATTGCCAGAGAAGTAGGTTTGAGACGCGTTCAAGACGATATCTATGATATCATTGTTACATTAATGTCACAGTCACATGATTATCTCAAAGGCTGCCTACCCTACAATGCTGATACCCTCGAAACTTGTAGGAACTTTTATGATGACGAGGCAGATCCAAGTCTTGCCTAGAGCTTACTAAGGCCATTGTGTAATAATTGAAAGTATGTACATATAGATTGTAGTGATTTGCACAAAAGATCGATCACCAAGACCCAATGAACCGGGCACATGTATGCGTCTGAGCGCCAGTGGCGCAATGTCCCGCGCCTGTCGGATCTGACAGCAGCAAAACCGAATTTGCCCCAGTGATATAGTACTTGCATAAGTACGAAAAAGAAATCTAATACTACTTGGCACCAGGCTGTCTAGTGTCCCCAATCTATTGGACAGCCCTTCCCTTTGGATTTCTAGCAACATGCGAACCGTGTCTTGCTTTTCATTTGGGCCGTAAGATTGTTGACCCGCACAGACGTCTTATCGACCAACCCCAGAGCAGTTGAGCAAACTGGCTGGTGCTTTTGTGCACTTGTGATGACCTTGTACTTGTTGGTTCGACAGAAGGGGTGACCAACTAAGCAAGCTTATAGTCCAGAAAGGTTCCGAGCGTTTTGTGGGAGTCAGAATTCCAGACGCTATCGCCATATAAGACTGGCCCAGGTGGGTCGAAAAATGATAGGGATACCAAAGCTCTCTGACTCACCAACACTCCTTGGTGGTATCAGCACTGCGTATTTCTGTCAAGCGTCTTTCGGTATTATCCCGACCCATCTAGGGCTGTTCAATAGCCTCCGGGATCTTCCCGTTCCGGAATCAAACACCAGAGGGAGGGTTTCGATAATATCTCCAGGCGCTTGTTTCAGAGGGCCGGATCCTTCTAGAGCATCAATGCCTTGGCTATAATAATGGCGATAGTGTCCCGTCGATCAATTATCCACTGTATGTAGATCCCGGACTCGCGCGTATTTGTACGAAAAGGGCAATGCCCGGTTGACTCTTGGCAGCCTTGTCAGACTTGTCAGACTTGTCAGACTTGCCAGACTTGCAGACTCTCAGTGTCCGGGAAAGCATGAGTCAACCAGCCATATAGAATGAACTACACACGAATCAGCAGCTGATTCAAGGCTCTGTAACAAGGCCTCAACAGCAGGCTTGTGTTTCCGAATTCTTTATCACTTGGCTAGACATGAGACTGAAAACTGACCACCGATTTGAACATTATATAGAAGTTCATAAATTATCACTGTTCCTCGAGCCTGTTTCTGGTCTCTTTATAATCTCGAAGGCCCTTGATAATCGGAGCCTAAAACCCTTTTCCACGCCAACTGTAGACATATCAGTAACTGATTCACCACAAAAAAGACAGATAACAAAGCCACTAGATAGACTTACGAAGGACCAGATGCGCATATTTGGCAATGACCGGCGCCCAAATCAGAACGGCAACAAGTTGACCAACACTCCAAGTACCTGATTCTCCTCTGAGAAGCAGGTTCAACAATGGTGCCCTGATCACGCCGAGCCCGAAGCATATGCAAGCAAACGCTCCAGCTTCCGCGGCATGAATCACAACAAGGGAGAACCTCCTCGCTATTCGTTTCATCAACTCCCATTTCCCATCTTGTTCATCTGGTAGTGACTTGTGCTTTTGGGTAAACAACGAAGAACATACGATAACATCCCAAAGTTTGATCCACCATAAAATGGCTAGAAGACTAAGAAACGCGTATATGCTCTCTGCTGGAAAGACAAACCAGTAGATACTTTCCCGTTCTTCGATACAAAATGTACGAAGCGAGGGGTGCCCACCGCACTCATCGAGGTTATTCAAATTCTCGAACATCTTGTAGATATTGTCAGGATCAGGCCTTGACGCCGTGTCTGCTGCGACGCCAGCGAGTACCACAGCAAGTGTAGAGAGAAGCAGATAGTATATCGAGTCAAGATGTGCCCGACGGAGTGAGATCTGACCGAGGATGATAGGCCAGACTCCCATCCCAGCGAGGAATCTGATGCCGTCGCGATTCCATAGAAGACTCTGCCAGTTCTCAGCGTCTGTGAAGATGGCTGGTCGTGAGCTTGCATTGATCAAAGCTATTTCAATCGCAACGACGAAGAAGCACTGTGCTTCGTGGAGTTCTGCGAGAAACGTGCTAGTCGCATGGGCTAGATTCGTTCGCCCAAGGATCTCTAGACCTGATTTGCGACGGGCTAGTGACGAATCAGTATCTAGATTCTTTCTATGGAAAAGACGACGGAACATCGAGCTTGATTTGTTGATGAGGTTGTTGGCTGCGAGTACTAGAAAGAACAGCCATGCAAACACAACCATCGCGGTTTGAGTTATGTATGTGATAAGAACCTGTACATTATTAGCACTAACCGATTATAACAGATACTAAACTTACACCTGGACCAGCAATGTCGATGTTGATATCACTTTCCAGCCCGTCACATAGTGATACAAGAGCCTTGGACATTTTGTTCCACTCCAACTTATCGCTCTGGAAGAATCCTGCCTCAAGTTGACCAATTGAGCACTCGCCCATACTCATTTCGCGACAACTCGCAGAGGCGCATTGATATGTAAGATAGAGAACCTCTCTACCGTCAAAGTCATTTTTGTCCAGAATGCCAAACTCCCAAAGAGCATCGTTGATTTGAACACTTGGGGATAACGCTCCAATCTCGCTACGCGGTTGTGCAAGACTGTCAGAAAACGTCGCGTTTCCAATTGTCAGCGCGGCAAGTGATAGACATTGCCATAATGTCTTCCATGAGGTGAACAGACTTTCTGGACTGGTGTAAATCTGTGTGCAATTCCTTTCGTCAGGGCCGCTATGGTAACTAGGACATGCGTCGCGGATCAATGTCACAGGCTTGACACGTGTGAGATTTTCGTCTTTATCAAGATGAGAAAAGAGTGACCAGCTCTCAGATAGTGTCTCTTTCAGTATTCTGCCTGTATCGGGCTGTGTATCAGGCATTTGAAGCACTTTCATCCCCCATTCGCTGTCAGTGATGATTCTGACGATCTCCTGGTTGGCCGTCATGGTTCTGGTGGTTGTCGCATGTCCGAAACGTGAGCAATTATACGTGCAAGAAGCGGGACAGAATTATAAGAGAATCGTGGGCCCTCATGGCGAGAGTAGAGTCGTTGATGAGTTATTTTAGTTGTTTATTCCGTCTTTTCACTGCAAGGATGTCAAGGACACTTCACGTGCCGCCTAACATGGATCCTGGCAACTCCGCGGTGTTCCTCCAATAGCTTGACCAACATAAGCTCACTCTGTGGCGCAGCAAATCCTTGCTTATCTACTCTACTTATGACTGAGCACATAAATCATTGAGCACACCAAAAAAGAAAAAAGATAACCCCATCCTAATTTGTTACCCAAGTTGAATGAGTACGATGAAGTTAGATGTGGCAAAAAAAGAACATGCGGTTTGTGTGGATCGAACACACGACCTTCAGATATCGGTAGATGATTGAAGTTTGGCTTCAGTCTGACGCTCTCCCAACTGAGCTAAACCCGCTTGTTGCAAACTGATGCAGTATACTACCTCATGTATCTCTGCTCTAGGATGACAAGTCCGGGAAATTCGTAGACTGCAGTTAAACACTAACCCTAACCAAGAAAGGCACAAGGGGAGGAGTTTGGGGACATTCGTTTCGAAAAACTACTCGGAACTCATTTCTGATAGCTACATACTTCAGAAACACCATCGATTTATTGCAGACGGGAAAGAACCCTTCGAACCTGATTCTCATACCCTACATCGTTGAGTCAGACCACTATAGAAAGTTACGCTTGCTCGATCATTTAGAGACCTAATACAATCCAGCTCTCATTCTGAATTCCAGACGTGGAGGCTACCGATAACCTAATGAGAGTAGGGCTGATTGTACAAGTGTGGCTGGTTGTCCAAGCTTAGCCATATTCATAATTGAGGCACTACACCTGCAAGGGCTTTTTGGCTTAGATCTAGAGAGAACGACCTGCATCGGCGACGGCACGCCAGTCTCACCGGACATACGGAGGGTGTGCCTTTGTGGGGAAACATCGTATACATATCTTGAAAGAGACAGTCGGTGGGGCGAGAAGCAATATTCGACATTGGGGAAAATATCCCTGTCATGCGTTGCGGGATCTCGTAAACAATAAGCCGTGTCATGGCTATTTCTTACATATCATCAGTCTCCTCTTTGTCCGTTTTTTCTTTTTCTTTTTACAATATCTCATACACTAAGCACTCATATTATACTGAGAGTGTATTTTTGTTACACACTCTACCTTACCAACTATCAAAAATGACGTTGTGCAATCTCTGCGATAACATACCGTGGGATACCCTCCCCTCGATACCGCCTGGTCTGTCCTATGCAGTTGGACAGCATCCGTATGTCCAGCGATACTACGAATGGCCTGAAGACTGTGGCGGCTACTTGCATCATCAAAGCCTCGAAGCCTTGCAAAATTCCGCGACAGTGCTGAATTGTGATCTCTGCCGGTTGATTATTAAACAGGCAGAACTATGCCGAGAAGCCGCGATTGTTGGAAGTTATGGCCTACCACTGTGGGACTGCTGGATCATGAAACGGAGGCATGGGGGAGATGGAATCTTGGTTTTGAGTTCGACGGAACAAGAGGAGGAGGAGGAGGAGGATGAAGATGAAGAGGATGAAGATGGAGTATGCGTAGCAGTGGTGGCGGCGATTGGAATTTGTGTGAGAGACGGTAAGTTTTCGCACTTCATTCAAGAGTCTTAGTTGGATTGATGTCCATAGGTGACCCGCTTGAGTCCATCATCCGAGGCCGGCCTGTCGAGCAGTATGGAGGAACCCCGACGGCAATGTCTAGGGTCCGCAGGTGGGTAAACGAGTGCAATGGGCATCCAAGCTGCAGCCCTACCGAGACACTATTGCCATCTCGCGTCGTTGACGTGGGTGTCGATGCTTCAAGTCCACATGTAAAGCTCTACGAGACTGGTCCTCATGAACACGGGAAGTACATAGCACTGAGGTACCTTCTTTCATCAGTTCCTTATAAGCAGTATCATAACTAATGTCTACTATATAGTTATTGCTGGGGCAAAACTCCTGCATACATGACTAAGAAAGCCACTCTTGAAGATCGAAAACGCTTGATTATGATATCGGACCTACCAAAGACCCACCAAGATGCAATCAAACTAACACGATACCTAGGAATTAGGTATCTGTGGATAGATGGCATTTGCATATGCCAGGATGACGAAAAGGATTGGGAGCGGGAATCAGCCAAGATGGTATCGATATACCGCAATGCGTATCTAACAATCAGTGCCTCAAGGGCTAAGGATAGCTCCGAAGGACTCTTTGGTGAAAGGCCAGCTAGGGAATACGTCAAGCTTGAATACACCTCCGGTGACGTGCGAGGACAAGCCTTTGCATTTGCTCTACCTCTTGAAGGGGAAGTCAACAGGGGCAGCATTATAGGCATGTTTAAAGAGCCACTGTCGACTCGCGCTTGGACTTTACAGGAACGTGCTGGCTCCAGTCGGACGGTCATCTATGGCACCCCGCAACTATTCTTCGAATGCAACGAAGGGTTTAAAGGGGAAGACGGCCTTTCCGTCACTGATCGATTCGAAAGTATCAAGAAGTTAGAACAAAATTCTAAAGAAATGGAACCTCGCTGACATTAGGATAGGAATGAGGATGGAAAGATCCCGGGCGACAAAATGGACTTGCTGCGATCGTGGCAAAAGCTTGTCGGTTTATACGCGTCGCGACAACTCACATATGCTTCCGATAAACTCCCGGCTATTTCTGGCCTTGCTAACGTTTTCGCAAAATGGCTCGATGACGAGTATGTGGCTGGCCTTTGGCGGTCACAACTTATTGAAGGACTCCTATGGAGTGCCTCTCCAGGCAAACAAGCCCAACAGTACAGATCGCCTTCTTGGTCGTGGGCATCTACGGATGGAAGTACTAGCCTATATCTGCCACAAGATTATTGGAAGAGTTATACGACCGTGGCCAAAGTACTAGATCTTCATGTGGCCTTGAAAGGCGCAAATCCTTACGGTGAGGTTATCGACGCAAGTATCAAAATACAAGCGCCAATGGAACGTCTCTATCTCACTACTACTAAGGACTCTAACCTCAACAGAGAGTTTTTTCCTTTCGGGACGAATCCAAAGGTCAACACGGCGAATGGCAAACCTGAGGGCACCTACTGCCACTTTGACTTTATTTACAGCGCAGAAGATAGTCCACAGGAAGCCCCAAAGGGTGTGAGAGGCTTAGAGGGAGTGGATATCTTTGCTCTGATACTGATAAAAGCTGTTCGAACGTATGATGACGCTCCTTACCGGGCTTTGATTATTTCTCAAGTGAAAGGGAGTGAAACCTATCAAAGGCTAGGGACTATCTATTTCGACGAAGAGACGCTAGGACGAAGACCAGAGGAACAGGCAGAGGAAGATTTCCCTATAGTTACACTTATATAATACAGTATAGCTTCGGGGTACATGGCGAAAAGGTATAACACGAGGAGCCCCGAACGTATGGTCCATGGTGTGTGTGATACGATTCTATCATTGGCGATGGGATCATCTATGTGTCTACTGACTATATCTTGTCTGAGACACGAGTTCCGGCCACTCAGCTTAATGTGTCTTTGTTGGTAATGACGAACCACGTCTTTTTCTCTTTATAGGTTAAATGGAATGCTCTTCTCTTTTGTAGCACCATGTCTCTTCTCAATCTCTTCCAAGCTATAACCCTTCGTCTCGCCCATAAACAAAACCACCATTACAGTAGTCGCCAAACTGCACCCAGCAAACAGATAGTATGCACCGAATGAAGACTTGTCAAGGAGTACTGGTGTCACCAACGCCACAATGTAATTGGCAGTCTAATCGAACATGTCAGTAAGCAAGAAGATGATGTGCAGGTGTCGTTGGATATGTTGCTTACCCAGTTTGAACTCTGTGCAAGGCTCGAAGCACTGCTCCTCGTCCGCCTTGGCATACTTTCCACAACCCATGTTCGAAATCCAATAGCCCAGGTAAAGCTAAAGGCAATTGCAAACAGATAGATGCAGACAATGACAACCCATCGTCCAGGACCGTGCTCAGGGTGTACTTGTCCGGCTGTGTAAAGCGAACCCATGATGACCATCAGACCAACAATCAAAACACCGCCGAGGATACTCTGCATGCGTCTACCCCATCGATCCGCAAAGATCGTCGCGGGAAGAGTAGCGGCGAGAATCACGACAGCTGACACGCCAGAGGCTAAGAAGGAAGCTTTTTCACCACTAAGACCGGCTTGGGTGAATAAAATGGGAGCGTAGTATAGAACTCCATCAATACCGCTGAACTGCTGCATTCCCATTAGAGCGCACGCAAAAGCAGTTCGGCTTCGATAAGGTGCTGAGAATGCACATCTAAAGTCCTTGAAAGTGTGTTGAATGTCTTGCCAGAGTGTCGTTTCACCGTCTAGACCACCAGGGGCGTCGTAAACTTGGGCCAGAAGCTCCTTTTCTTCGACCTCATCGATTCCGAGTTGTCTGCATACGACTCTAGCTTCGTCTGTTCGACCCTTCGAAAGAAGCCATCGTGGAGAAGGCGGTACGATGAAAGCTACCATTGACAAGAGGACTCCGAGAAATGCAACGATGGCCAACGGTAGACGCCAAGTGACAGATGAGTCACCTAACCGTGATGTACCATAGCAGATGAAGTAGCCAGTCACGAGACCAGTAGTAATAAGAAACTGTGGTAACGCGGTCATGATGCCTCTCACACGAGCTGGTGACATTTCTGAAACTTGGACGTATACGTTACTGATGAACAGACCTTCGCCCATGCCTTTGATAAGTCTCCCAAAGATAAAGACTCCGAGATAAGGGGCGCCACATTCAATAGCGGCACCAATGCCAAAGATGATAGAGCCTATAGCAATGAGTTTCACATGTCCGAAACGATGGGCTAAGGCTCCGGCGATGAGGGCAGTCAAGGCTCCGGGGATAAGAATGGTCGAGACGATAACGCCATGAATGGTTGCAGAGAAATCCCCAAAGGTGTTTTTGAAAGAGGACATGGTGGTGATGGGACCGATACTCCCAGTATCCATTCTAAGAACAACAATTAGCGTTGATCTATTTTGATCAACAAGTTTCGCACACATACCCAAAAAGGAATGCAACACAAGATGTCGCAACACCAGCGGTTGCATACAAAGGCACCTTCATTGTCACGAAATTGACAGTGAATATTTATTCTGTTACAACATGATCTGTCTAGAATGTGCTGCTTCTGCTGCTCATATATATTTTAAGCTTATCTTTAGAGCCTGCGGAATCTCTTCTTCAGTCCGTGTGATCACAATTTTATTGTGGAAACTGTCACTTCGGATTACCTCTTTCAAGTCCGCGATGGAGACGATGGGTCTGGCGGAGTTGCCATTTTGGTAATAAGGTGTGTTTGACTGGAGCTATTATTAGAGATTTTTAGTTGCCTTCTCGGCTTGAATACCCCTGGAATGAAGACTCTCGGGTCCGATACTCTCGGGTTGACACTTCTCGGCTTGGCTACCGTTTGTAGATGGAATATCAGAACATGCCATAGAAACTTAAATTGCCAGTGTCACAGATAAGAACTTGCATTCTTGGTCTCGGTTATGTTTAACAGGTCTCCATTTTCTGAATCGTACACGATGATGGCCTGTCACGGTTTAACTATTAGGTAGTTTGAGTGAGCAAAATGCGAAATGCAGACTTCATGTATGTTTGCGGCATATGTAAAGTGAAGCTCAAATGAAAGGTCTTGGATACCTGCAATAATTAAACTTTATCGTTAATTTAGATCATCAATCTAGCTCGTATACAGACAGTGCTGTTGAATTCTCATACAGAAGCCAGCCTATAATCATTTTCAGACACTTCCAATTCGCATATTCATCATCTCAAATATTATCACCCACTAGAAGGGCCACCCATGTAACAATTTCGGAAGCAGGAAAGCCAGTCCTTGTTATCTGCCAACGTCTGGTCCCACGGATCCATAGTATCATAAACAAGCCTTCTTGCCTCCGTCTGAAACATCTCATCTGTCGGCACAATACCAAGGCTCATCTGCTGCTGTGCATACCTCCCTAAATGATGCACAAGAAATTGTGGAAAGGACATGGAGCTGATATCTTGGGATGCGGGCTGTTCTGGCGACGGCAATACCTCTTCTGAGACTGCCAGCCCCCCATCAAATCGCTCCACTGCTTCAGTTTCAGTTCCCGCATTCTTCATAATCTGACGAAAATGATCCCTCGAGCTCGGATCAGTGGCGGAAAAGGGCACCGGGGCTCGTTCTTCGGCTGCAATCATATACGGTGCCAGAGCGTTCGTCACTCTTGCGCTGACATGTGGCTCGAAATCATGCTCGCCCTTCCAGTCCTCCATCGTGTCGCCCTTGCGGAAATGCTTGGCCAGATGTTCAACCCGCTCTTGCCACGTCTCCATCCGAATACTGCAGATCCCGCATCTCGATTTTATAGGCGGCCCTTCGACTTTCCATGAATCGATGATCGGTAGCGTCTTGACGTGGTGGACCAGTCGGAGATGCTGGACGAGGTGATCTTTGCGGCGGAACACGTGCGGTTTTTCGTCGTTTTGACAGCCAGCGTGGTTGTGAGTTTCGAGGTGGTCTGCACTCGGATCGAGTTGACTACAATAAGCGCAATGACTTCGCCCTGTATCTGGGGACACGACCGTCCCTCCAAAGGGGGTGCATCGCCAACCTTGTAGATCCAAATGAAGCGATCTCTCATGGCGTGCCCAGTCATACTTGCTCTTGAAACTATCGCAGCAAAACGTGCAGGGAAACCGCCTCTTCCCAGTCTCCTTGCCCTTGTTAGTAGGTACGCGCTTCGGCTTGGCGACTCTTCCTCGACGACGTGCAGTTGAATGTGGCGATCCGACCGAAACAGACGAGCAACTCGTCGCACTGCCAAAGCTCGCAATAGACCCAGCGCGACTTGTAACACGACGACTTCCCA
The DNA here is from genome assembly GCA_013623685.1 of Fusarium transvaalense. Lineage (NCBI taxonomy): Eukaryota > Fungi > Ascomycota > Sordariomycetes > Hypocreales > Nectriaceae > Fusarium > Fusarium transvaalense. The sequence goes on from JABFFG010000253.1 coordinate 13,949, forward strand.
AGCTCCCGACTGATGTCCGTGTTCGCAATGGCGCTTTCTCAAGGGCATCGGCTATAGCAGACAATGAGGCTGGCTCGGCTTCGGGTGGCGAATCTTGCCATCTCTGCATTGGGTTGCGAGTATTATCCCGCTGCAGGTTTGACTGGGGAATCGAAACAGGCTCAGTTGCAGCACTTTGTAATTGACTTCTGAAGTATTGACTCCTCCTTCGTGGAAGGCTCTGGTGCTGGTTTTCTAGTGGCGGAAGACCTGCAAAGGCTTGATTGAAGGAGGGGCTGGCCAGCGAAGGCGTTCCGGTACGCTCATGAGTTGTAGCCAGTGGTGAGATGTCTCGACTATTATCCGTCTGGATCGGTGGAGTTGTTTGCCATGATTGAAGATCCAGTGCTGGATCAAGCCAGAATTCACTTTGTGAGTTTGCCGATGAGTCTAGAGGTAAGTCGTCTGTGAAAAAGTTCTGTTCTGGAGCAAAGACATTATTCTGTATCGGAAATGGGTATCCCTGGGTTGAATGATTGAACTCGGGTGAGAATTGTTGATTTGACTCTTTGTTCGCAAGTCCGAGTCTTGCGAAATCGAGTTCCGAGAAGGTCAAGACTGTTGCTTACGCATGAGTAATCGCTGTCCAACTCGGAGCTGAGGGTAGACTTACTATCTCCGTCGAGGTCATCCGAAGGATCCCGCTTCGGTGCATTATATGCCATTGGTTTCAGGACTAGCGAATATAGTTGATAGTGATGGCTAACTCTGTTGGCGACTGTGTCTCGAGATGTTGTTGAGTTTATCGGATTAAAGATCTGATCAGACGCCTTCCAAAGACTCACAAGTCCGAGAGTGACGGAATTTCCGGAATCGGAGTAAGACTAAGAACCCCCCACTGCGGTCTAGAATCACATCCATCGGTAAAAAGACATTCGGTAAACCTACTGTACGTCTCGGGTTTCACCTGGTCAATTGGCCGACGGAGATTTGCAAACAGGAAATCCATTGTTCAAGTTTCGTCGGGTTTCGCCCTGATGGAATTGCAATTTGTGAGCCTGTATCTTGCCGAATGTGAGTTTTGTGACACTTCGCCAAATAGCACAACCCGTACACATTATCTCGTTGATAACCCATGAGAGTCATCTATTCCAGCGACACGGATATTTGATACTGTTCATAGAAGCATGGTTTGGAGTGATATATGCGCCGTCATGGGCTTCGATGCCGATGGGACATGCTGAGGGCTTAGGCAGGGCAGACAAACAGAAGAAAGTAGTCACGGGCCCTATGATTTATAGCTAAAAACCATTTAGTTTTGTAATAATAATAAAGACTCCTTCTTAATCAAACCTTTTAGCTTTGCTCAAGCTCTTGTCGTGCTGTAGGGCGTAATCCTATCTATCAACCATGATCATCCAGACTAGTCAACTCTGGATGTTGTAAGAATTCCATTGCAGTTCGACGTCGACTTCTCCATTATCTCTAGCTGCGGGGAAGATATTTCACCGACTTCCATGACATTTCCACGAGTTCTTAACAGAGTCTTGTCTTTTTTTCTTTTTTCTTCTTGGTTTCTTCGATAGAGAACCCTCTACTTTTGTCATACTACCGAGTTGGAGGTTACAGTAAAGCTGAGTGATGAATGCAGTTAGCGCTAGACTAGCATAACATGGAGACAGTCACCACCGCCTGTAGGGCGTGGAATCGGAACACAATCGGAGCTGTCCATACCCGGTCAGGATAAGATTGGACTCAGTACTACATTATGATGCAGTGCGGTTATACCTTTGCCTAAATTATGTACATGTCTGAAGAGAAGATACCTGAGTTTCTTTAAGTGATTGAGTGATAACGAATGGTATCATAAGCTAGGTAGATAAGTGGTGATTGCGAGTAGATATCGATACCAAGAAACAAACGATACATTCAACAGCAACGAACTTGGCTTCCCCTCTTGTTCCTTCACTTTACACAGACCCTTAAGCTGACCCCTCTGGCTTGTCTTCAGCTTTCTTAACCGCATCAACCTGGATTATCTCATGTGACAAGGCACCATCTGCATCCTTGGCAACGACCATAGCCGTCAAACTTCTTCCATACACACAGCCAGAATCGAGACCAAAGGTATACCTCGCAACGTTGGGATCTTCAGCGCCCACCTGCAGTCCCACTCTAGCATCGTGTCCATAAACAACAATACTTCGCTGCTCATGATCCTCGATGGAATTCTGCCATCGGTTCCAGGCATCAATCCACCAATCGGCCTCGCGACACTCCAGAGGAAATCCAATCAGGCCGTCTTTCTGTTCTCCGCTGAAGCCCTCTCCATTTTTGACGATATCAGCGAACTTGGCCAACTCGGCTTTGACCTCTTCGTCTGAAGCGTCTTGAAAGGCTGCATGTCGTCGAACGCGACTCTTTGCTCCCTTGATCATATCGGCTTTGATGGATTCGGAGACACTACCTTCAGCATTGGGATAGACCAGGCTACGCATATTCATGACTGCCCATGGGTCTTGTTCTTCGAGGGAAACAAGAGGAACCAGGCCGCCGTGCGCAACGATGAGTGTACCAGCATTCCATGGTGGGTTTGCAGTGTCTCTTGGTAGCTTAATACGTAGAATCAGCGGCTGAGCAGCTAACCATGTAATCTGCTTTTCGGAAAGGCTGGCTGCGGTTGTGAAGTCGCTTTCGGCCATATAAGGTTTCAAGTCCTCTCGTGATATCGACCTGAGCTCGTCTTTCGGCGAAGCAATAACTGGCTGATCAACGTCGCTCCTTTCAGTTTGCTGACTCTTCTCAGCCTCCAGAGCTATTTGCTTCCATTTTCCGATAAGCTTCGAATCTTCGCCTCGCTTGATCGCGCTGTAGGCAGCAAGCACGCGGTCTTCGTTATTCCCCCGTATCGCGAGAGCATCGAGGTCCATCGCTAGCTGCACGACACCAGGACTATCGGGACCTTTGTTGATCAAGTCGCCGACAAAGATGAGCTGGTCGCCCTTGTTTTTATCGTAGCAAACTTTTTGCAATAAGCTCTTCAACTCGGGAAGATGGCCGTGCACATCGCCGACAATGACGAGTCTTCCCGTAAGTTCTACATCTTGGACATGAGTCTCCAGACGATGCCAGGATGTAGCAGGCTCTGATGAGGATAGCTGTAGGCCAGAGAGCCGGTCTTTCAACTCAACATGGTCTTCTTGAGTCGCCATGGTGATGTGAGCTTGACTTCTCCGAACGTTTGGAAGTGAGGGGGCAAAGGTCGATGGGCGATACAAATTGGGTTTCGATAAGTAAGTTTGTAGCACGAGTCTAGCGATGACGGTGGTGATACGAGTCTCTGCCGTATTTATCGGTCACTGAACAGCGTCTGAATCAGCAATTGGAGTCCTCCGCACATTAGGCAGCCAAAGTGGAAAAATCAGCACAATCAGCACTCTAAAAAGAAATGGACTCCAGTGATCAACTCCATTATTCTCAATAAGTCTGTTGTTCCTTCATCAGTAAAAAGGCGCAGTGGCAGAGTGGTCTAATGCGATAGACTAGAAATCTATTCTCTTCGGAGGCGTCTGTTCGAATCAGGCCTGCGTCGACTGACATTCCAGGGCTTTGACCAAGTCCCATCTTTTTTTAACTCTTTACACGAATCTGAACATTTTTTCTTATCTGAGCAAGACACATGCGACAACGAAATCTGATCATTTATATCTCTTGCGTTTGCTCATTCAATTGACTGGGGTTTCTCTGTCTGCAATTGCAAGAGGGTTTCGTGTCTAGCGTACCTAGGGTAAGCTTGTGCGATTGAGAGACAACATTCAGAAGAATTGGGAATAAACGAGACAAAGAAATAATCGCGTTGAGACTATGTGGCAAACTTAGTTGTTTTTCTATCTTTGACAAAATACATGAATGTCGATTCGTCATTGTTTTCGGATCCAAGTGGTTGATGAGTCCCTCTTAGTCCTCTATACCTAGCTGGTCCAATTACCATCCCCGGACACATGACACGGAATGGCCGCATACCTTTTTCGGCGTGGCCATTCATTACCCCAGAGTACATATTGAAGCAACATCCTATTGCGGTAGTTAAGCTTTGTCTACCGGTTTTGTAACGTGGCTTGGCACTCAACAGGCAAACACTACCGCAAAAGCATGATAATGTCCAGGAACGGGCAAAACGTGGCGCACGATCCCCTGAACAGCTGAACTTACAGAGATGGCGCCATCCTGTGGAACCAGTCTCTCTTGTTTCACTTGTGGGTTCGCTTGCTTGTTGCTATTCGCGAGGCTCAATAGCTTGCAGTTACATTCCAGAGCTTTCAAGCTAGTTTTGACCACTATTTAGAAATCACACCCAAGTATGCGGTTAGGTCAATTTGTACAGCAGTCCGAATTCCTTCGAGAAGCTGCATCGTACCGCTGTCTCTGTGAGTAATAAGAGTGTGGGAGTGACTTTAACCAGATTCCTTCGTAGTAGGATCAAGACAGGAATGAAGGTGTCGCCAAATGAGTAAGACGAGTTATGAGCCGACCTAGCCGTCGCCTACTCTACTACTAGCACCCTTAGTAGTTCGAATATGTGCTAGCTTCTCGATAAGGCGGATGTAGCAGGAAGTATAAACCAGAGGCGTTGAGGTCTGGCCAGAGCAAAGGGAACCCTAAAGCATCGAGCGTTGTTAGTTAACAAGATTTGCCTTACAGACTGGAGCCGAGAAGCCGAGTCAATCCAAACTCTAGCTTGTCAAAGAGAGATAAGAAGGCGGATTATCCCTTTGCGGTTGCGTCAGATTCTCTGGCGTCAGTAGTCAGATCCAGCTATTGTCACACCAGGAGGCCCTTTGTCTTTCAGGTTCATTTGATTGCCCTGTTGGGTCGAGACAAATGTAAGTATGCACGGTGGACAAATATGATATCGAGTGTGTTGCACAGCTTGAGACTAGCTCACCATGAAACATGGCAGTTTCAGTATACTGACATTCTTTTCATTAGGTATTAAGGAGACGAGAAGACCGGAGCTATCCTCGAAATCCACCGCATTCCCATTCCCCGTAGTCCACGATGACACCACTCGGACGGTTTCAAGAGGGCAAGAAACAGACTCGTGTCGCTATAGCGCTTTGTTTTTTACTCTACGTGATTGGCCTCCTCTTCTACACCCACAGGCTACCCGTATTCACTTACATTCAACAACCTACAACCCCATCGCTTAGACAAACGTCGCTCGTCAAGCCGGAGAATGTTACAGTTAGCGGCTTAGTCTTCTACGGCCGACGGAGTCGAGTCCAAATAATGAAATGCTACATCGAGCGAAATATGGTCGATAACGGAGGATGGCTGGATGAGGTGCTTTGGGTTGTCAACACGGACAAGAACGACGACTTGCGATACCTTGAAGGAATTATGGCTTCCAACCCGCGATACAAGAAGATTCACCCGGAAGAGATTGCAGCGACGTATACATATAAGAACATCTGGAAACTACTGGACCGTGGAAAGTACTACGTCAAAATCGATGACGATGTTGTACGTCGCAAAGCCAAATGTCTTGCTTCGCTAAAATGCTAATTACATTGTCTCTCAGGTCTGGATCGACGACGACGCTATTCCCAACCTCGTCACACACAAAGTCCAAAACCCTAATGACTTTGTCGTTTCGGGTAACATCATCAACAACCCCCCTCTTGGCTTCTTTCACATGCGAATGGGCGCCATACATCCCTACTTCCCTGAGCGCTTCCAGCCACTGGGTACGAACATCTCAGAGAGGGAATATTGGGAACCATCGCGGCATCCATTCTGGGATGGACCAAAGAAATTCAAGTGGGAGCTCAACAGCGATCCCCCATCGTGGGGACATCACAGATGGCTCAGGGTACCTGATGATAGATCATTATATCAAACACCTGCTGCTGAGCTTCAGTACGACGTCTGGGGCGATAGTTACAAGAATTGGGCCATCGCTTCTCAGATGCACATGTCTCTGTTTGAGAATATCGAAAAGAACCAACTAGACCTGTACAAGTTTGAGAAGCCTTGGGTCATGTTTGAGGATCGCATCCGTATCAACTTCATGTGCATCTATAGCGATGACATTTTGGATACAGACCCCGAAAACTGGCCGAACGACAGAGGGGACGAGGATATGATCGTTCTTGACTTACCCAAGAAGCTTCGACGTCGTGAGTAGCCCCTGAACAAACCCATATGGTGTTATATGATGACTAACATATTATCCAGCCGTCGTGATTCAGGGCAACGCATTGGCCGCGCACTATCAATACATGGATCAGGACAAACTAAAGACTACAGATATTTTACCGAGATACCACTCTCTGGCGGCAGACAGATATTGTTTAGGGGAAGATGCTTTTCGGGCCGCTGGGCAAGAAATGAAACAAAGATCGCCCTGAAAGGCTTGATTACAGTCAAACAAATTTACAAGCATAAATATGGAGTGTTTTAATATTCTGCGATGGGGCTCAACTGTCAGAAAAGATACTATTCCTACGTACTTGGAAATAAAACGGTCCAATGCGTGGGTACTTTGTTTTCGTTTTGCCCACTCGGAATACAACCTCTCTGGTAGTTTAGCTTGTCCAGTAAAAAAGAGCCATCGTTTAGAGGCTTGACTCAGCTGAGACCGAGTCGTATTTCAGGTTCGCTTGGACGGCAGACCGGGTATACAACAAACGCCACGCGAGACTGCCGTACCATATAGCCGACGGGGAAAAAGAAGCAAATACCGCGTGGTGCGGCTGAGAAATAAGTAAAGAATAGCCCCTAATTTATGCAGGTCGATCATGACTTTAATGCCCAGCTTTGAGTCATGATAGGTACTTTAGTAAATGGGGGATGGGCAGATTATTTGCTTTTGCGTATGATCTATCACATTTACAGAAATGAGGCGTGTGGGATCCGGATCTACATGACTCTCGTCACTGCAGACAAACGTTGGGGAGATCAGTGGATGCAAATGATGACGGGAGGGGCTTCGTAGTAAGACATACGCATTGAGGCTTCAGGGATGCGAGCGAAAATGGCGTCCTTCTTACATGCAGGTTGAGTGAGCTGAGCCTATGGTGCTCGGACATGACTAGATTTTTCCTCCATTGTCAGTGCGGCTCAAGACAAATGGTGATTGTGAAGCTCTGGTGGTGCTGTGGTTGTGTGTGGTCCCTTGGGTTATTCAACATGGTGATAGTATCCTTTTGTAAGATTTGGCTACCTAGTTCAGGTTCGATGAATGAGTTTTATAGTATTGACTTGAAGAGAATATTATTTTTAAGATGATTTGAGGTAAGGCCTCGGCTAAGTAGACTACTATGCTATATGCTATCGTTACACTCCAACACGACTCTACTTTCGAGAGTGCGTCACCGTCCATCGAGTCTCGACGCTGATCTCGCCGTTGCGAGCCTCGGACGAACCAACAGTCAAATTCTTCTCGGATCCTGACTCGTCGGGGAATCCTGAGACGCTGTATCCGTGCTGGATCTTGTCTTGCGGGCGGTAGTCGTCCATCTCCCATGTTGACAGGTTGGGGTCGCGGATGGCTTCGGGGGCAGCGCTGCTGGCGCCTGTTCGGCTCATGTCGCGAAATCCAGTACTTCTCGAGTTGGAGTATTCGTCTAGTCGGGACCCGCCCATTCGCTTCTTGTACTTGGCGTAGAAAGGTCGCAGCATGGGAATGCTGACGCATAGGATGGCCAGGTTAGGTTCGAGGATGAAGAGAAAGATGGTCGTAGGCATGGTGCCTGTGATGTTGGCGTTGAGATCGACGGTGGAGATATAAATAAGTCGGAAGACGGCGCATACAACACAGCTGTTTTAGTTAGCTTATGATATGTGAGATATCATGGTAAGAGTGACTTACGCAAGACCGAGCGCAAAACAAGAGGTGATACCGATCTTCTCAGCACGTCTTGTCTTCAAGCCCCAAACGCTATGCATGGGAAGGGCCATGATGATCAAATCTCCAATAGCGTTGGTAGCAATCAACGACTGGATCATAGGCATGTATTGCCCTCCGCATGTCAATGGGGCCTCCCATTGAGCTTGAACTGGCGAACAAAGGAAAATACAGGCGCCGAGGTAGGCAATCGTCCACAAACCGACAAAAGCAAGGGCGGCCTTGGAAGCCTTTTGCATGAAGCTGGTAGGAAAGACTCGGATAAAGAAGGCAAGCATGCTTGCTTTGACGGAGGCGAGAAGAGTGACATAGATGATTTGCATACAGAATGTCAACTTGAGAATGAAAGGAATGTTTGCGGCGAGTTCCATGTTTGTCGGTAGAGGGTATCCGTTTCCAACGGGTGCAAAGAGTCCTTGGCAACAGAGCATTGCTACGCCAAGCGGCTGTATGATTGTCAGTAATTGTTACACCCAGCCAGTCGTCGATTGATGTTCACGAACCGTTGCGAAGATAACGAATCCATCATCCCACCCAAGACCAGGTCCCATAAGTCGTCCAACAACCCGCAGTCCGACAACGCAGAGGACCAAAAGCACGATAAAGCAGTTAACGATAAGTTCGGCCTTGACGAAACCCAGCACAGGCATAAAGACCTGGGGTGAAGAGTCAACCACCAGAGGCTGTTGCGCTTCGGCCGACATGATGAATAGACAACGACGTAAAGCAAGCAAGCAATTAGAACAAAACACTCAAAGCGAAACAAAGAGACGCCGGGAATAGGGAACTTCACATCCAACAGATACCAAGCGATTGGAAAAATTTAAAGCTTCCCCATTGTTCCCTTATATTATTCCAAGATGAAAATGTTCAGGACAAGGCAGAGAAAAATGTCCTGTCGATCACTTGGGCAGCTTTCTCCCCTTGTAACGTCTTGGCCTCTCACTACCCCCCGGAGGGGAGGGGAAAGGAACCTGCATTAGCACAGGTCTTGGTGCTGTATAAACGGCCATCTAGTCCAAACTGAGCTTGGATTACTACATGAAAGACGTACGACGGGTATACATGACCGTAATCTCGTTGCCACTTCCTCGTTGGTCGTTGAAAGTCGTGGGGCCCTTGAAAGCTTTTGAGACTTGGGGCAACCGCGGGCGCGGGTGCTGAGACTAAACAAGGGTTTCCCGGACAGGATGAGAACTCGATGGATCCGTAGTGGATCGATCTTGGCAATGGTGAGACGGCTGTGTGGCTCCAGGTACGAGCATAGGCATCGAAGGATTCAGACAATTGCCACGCGCGACTCACGTGAGTCAATCAAGACCAAGGGTTATTTCGGTTTGAGTGTCCGGAACCAGAGCCCGGGTGTTGGTACCAAAAAAGCAATGATTACAGAGGTCAGAGACAGAGACACGGGACAGAATGGAGTATGTATGTACGGATACGCGACGCAACGCAACGCAACATCCTATTCATGGACAACTCCACTATCAAAGGGACCTTCTTGCTTTTGTGCCTGAATATTAGCTCGAATCGAAGCGAATCTCTTGACTCGGCAGGACTCGGCAACTGTAGCAGGACATTGTAAATGGGGCTGTTTCCAGGTGCTGAGCATGACTAGTGGTGTGAGGCATACGGGTATTAATCCCAGGAGGCTGGCTGATGAATGAATGCTACTCTTGAATCGGGACTAGAAACAGGACACAGCAATGCAGCCTTATAGAGTTAAAACAGCGCTGAAGATAGAAAAGTTGGCTAATCGAGGACGAGATCTTGAGAACAGACATTGCGGAGAAAAGAGACAACACCAAAAAAAAGACGGTCTTCCCGAACGGCGCAAGATTTGGGCGACTAAGATTAATTGGTTGCCTTCCAAGGCGGATTGGAAACAACGGGAGACAGTTGGTGCCCGTCCAGCCGTTATTAGGGTGCTTGTGCTCAGTACTTTGACCACTTGGTGAGCAGTAATATGCTTAAGCGTCTCCATAATGAGCCCACATGATATGTGGTCTACTAATACTAAAAGAAAAGATTTCAGTTGCAGGTCATTCATTACAAGGACGGGAAGTTGGCAGGCTCAGACTTAAGGAGCCCGTCTAAAACTAACGAGGTTCTAACCCTTCTGGAAAGACAACCAAGAATTAGCGTCGGACAATGTCAGCCTCCATGCCGAATCAGAGTTAAGTAGCCATGGGGTTGTTGTTGGTTCTATCCATGTCATGTTGTTCACTAAAACAGGCAATGTTTTACTGGACTTTGGGTCTTTGAGCCCCCTCACAACCGAGCGTCGATCTTGTACAAAAAGCAAAGTTGGCCGAAAAACTCGCTGAAAGGACTCATGACGCTCACGCTAAACAAAACTGACGGCCAAGCCGGACTGGGAAATAAGCTCGTTTTCATCAACTTAGTTCTCAACGGCTCTGAGTAGTGAAACGGCTGGCCGACCAACTAAATCGCCGCCATTACTTAATTATCTTCAGCAGAGAGTACTACTAGTCTAGCATCTCAGGTAGGGCCAGTAGTGCATCGGAGCAGAAGAGAATTGAGTTTCGGAAATATCGTCTACTAATACTGCATCGGATCTAACATCTGACGTGCTTGTCTTCCAACAAACCTTCCATTCCTACGGTACTGTGACATTGGCCATGCTTGGCTGACCGGGTTTTCGGTCTCTTTACAAAATTCTCCCGCTCATTTGCCCCTGTCATGCCCCAATGTTTGTTGGTTTGCTGCCATGTGTGCAGTGCATGAAAGGGGAACACGGGCTTCTTCCAAGGGGAACCCTTGACCGGGCTCTTGACAACAACCCAGCACAGGAACTCAACCAGGCCAACCACTGACCTCAGACACTTGTCGGAGATGGGGGAGGGGACCCTTTATCATGCCAACCACAGGCCAACGGGAAGTGACCACGGTGAAGGCTAGTCCACAAGAGGGGAAGGGGAGGGCACTAGGTAACGTCGCTACTGTGTCGGTAGGGTAATTAATAATTTAACCACGGTAAGCTCGTCTCTCTGGTCTTTTATGTATAAAGGATTCCTTAGCGAGGTTCATCCCAACTGGGAAAAAAGCAAAAAGTTCTTCTTGGTTTAGTTTACCCCCATCGGCAACCAACCATAACATCGCCTCGCCAGTCTCGCTTCCAGTTTCCGCGAAACATTATCTTCTGTTCAAACTAAAACATCGGTACTACTACTGTACTGCTTACCTATTATCACATCAATCACACACAAATCCAAGACACACTATCTCGTCATCATGTCATCTTCTTACTCTACCAAGCAATGGGTCCTGGCCAACAAGCCCACAGGGGAGCCTGTTCTCTCTGGCCCTGACGCCACCTGGAAGCTGCAGACCGTGACCCTTCCTGAGCTTCAGGATGGTCAGATCCTCGTCAAGATCCAGTACTTCTCCAACGATACTGGCCTGAGGAACTTTATGCAGAGCACTGTTGCCCCTGAGCGCTTCTATGTTCCCACCGTTCCCCTCGGTTCGCCCATGCGATCCGGCATCATCGCGGAGGTTGTCGAGTCTCGATCCGACAAGTTCAAGGTTGGCGATCTCTGCATGGATTTCCATCTCGGCATCTGGAGCGAGTATGCCATCCTAGAGGCTGAGAACTCCCAGCCTCTTGCTCCCCTCCCCAATGGTCTCCCCACCACTCACTTCCTCGGTGCTTTTGGCGCTTCTGGTCTTGCCGCTTACACTGGTCTTTACTATGCTGGTGAGGCTAAGCCTGAGCACACCATTGTTATCTCTGCCGCCGCTGGCGCCACTGGCTCCATGGCTGTTCAGATCGCTTCCAAGCTCCTCAAGGCTAAGCGTGTTATTGGTATTGCCGGCTCCGATGAGAAGTGCGAGTGGGTGAAGAGCATCGGTGCCCATGAGTGCATCAACTACAAGAGCCCTACCTTCCTTGAGGATCTCAAGGCTGTTACCCCCGATGAGGTCGATGTCTACTTTGACAACGTCGGTGGCTTTGTCCTCGACGCTATGCTGACCCGCGTTAAGCGCCACGGCCACATTGCCGTCTGCGGTGCCGTTAGCAGTTATAACTCTGACGAGCCCATGGCTCTTAAGAACTGGTTCGAGCTTATTTCTTCGCGTATCAACATCCGCGGCTTTATCATGCTCGACTACATGGACAAGGTCCCCGCCATCCTCGGCGAGCTCATCGGCGCCACTGCCGACGGCCGCATCAAGTTGGAGGCTGCCGAGACTGTTATTGAGGCTCCCATTGAGCAGCAGCCCGAGGTTTGGATGAAGCTGTTCTCTGGTGTTAACCAGGGTAAGCTCCTTACCAAGCTCATCGTCTAAGTACGATCTGGCGGGAGATAGTTAATTAGTGGATGATATAAATTATAATAGTCGATGATTTTACGGCAGGCATTTGCATAAATCAGTTGCCACTGAAAATAGACTGGCATTTCAAGAATAGGCGACTTGCGTCTCTAATTTCCCCTGTATTCCGATCGTGATTGACTTTTGCTCAGCCTCAGAGTCGATGAGTTCGGCCAAAAGGATTTTCGCTTACATTCTCTCGGGTTCATGACTCCACACAATGGATAATGCATGTGGCATGTTGAAACACGAACCAACAGACAGATGTAACAAACCAACATCCCCAAGGCTACTGTCATCCCATGTGGAATGGTTCGGTCCAAGTGATGAAAAAGGATCAGTTCGTCCGGTTTCATCCTGTACTACTGCAGGGGTCCAGGTTTCTGCCAGCGTCACCCCGGCTCTCAGAAGGATTCCAGCCTGCCTCCAGTGGAACTCTTTTCCCCTGGCTAACTCGTCTGACGCACATATGTAGAACTCTAAGTTATGTGCGCATACGGCACTGCTAAATCACACTTTCTCGATCTGGTCAAGGATCTCGTTCCTAATACCAATCGTTTGGAACGTTCTTATTCTGATGGGGATATGTTGGTAGACCCTGCTCATTTGATGTAACCAGCACTACACTATAATCCGATAATACGCCGAAATGGCACTCCATGGACGGAAAATTATCAGCATTCTATTAAGACGCATCGGGATGTGGCGGTTCATCATGTCCCGGGTGCTACTGTAGGAGACGATCTTAACGTTCTGTCAGGGTGATATCAAATATCACCCTGAGCCTAAGGGGGCCAATGAAATTGAAGATTTGGCATGGTGCGTAAAAATAAACCGAGCAAATAATGGACGATCTTTGCAGAGGACCTGACTAGTTATTTTTGACATTAACGGCCATCACCTAATGGTAAGATCTTGATTTTATTACCCAACGTAAGCTTTTCGAAGGATATCCCCACAAACATGCTTGCTATTATCAGATTGAGCTAATTACTCAGGACTAACCACTTTCATTCCTGCAAGGGTTCTCTGTTGGTCCTTCATGACAGACGAAAAGCACTCGTTGTGGCAGAGCATACCAGCTAACACTTATGGTTTGGGCTAGTTGTATAACCACTGCCTCAAGGTGCCTCCATGGATATTTCAGTCTCATGTTTGCTTCAACTACAGATAAGATGTCCTTTTTCAGCCGAATTAGACAAGGAAATGATTGGTAATCTTCCACATAGGATTCATACCCCGCAGTTGAATGTCAGCTTCAACGACTACAGAGTCCGAAGAAAGCATCCTGCGGCGTTTTCCGTGTCTCAATAAATCTATGTTCATCTCCTTTCGCCAATTGTGGTTCGAAACTTGAATTGCAACATTCTTATCTCTTACCCACATCTCACTACAAAGCATGACAAACTCGGAGAAGAGCATCAGCATCGAACCAGGATATCGCCCCGGCTTACTGGCCCGATGCCTTGAGATGCATATAGCCCACTACCATCCTGTGAACTCCTGGGGTCTAGCCTTTGAAACTTCAGTCGCCACTGCTTGGGCTGATCTTATCCAAAGACTCAACTCCGACCCTCGGAACCAAGTCTTCGCCGCAATCCAAGAGACAGATGATCCCGCCGCACTCACGCAGAAGATTGTGGGCACCATCCTGGTTGACGCCGAGAACATGAAACAAGTTGGTACGGCACAGATACGTGGGTTCATAGTGGACGAGCGAGTGCGAGGTCTCGGTGTGGGCAAAAGGCTACTGGGAGCGGCGATGGAATTTGTGCAAGAGAAAGGTTTTGAGAAGGTTTCGCTCTACACAGCGAGAACGCAGGAAACGTCTCTTTTTCTCTACGACAAAGCTGGTTTTACCATTGTAGAGGATGTGGAGAAGGATCTATGGGGGTGGAAGGTGAATGAGTTGCAGCTTCAATGGACGCGGCCAGGTTCATCGAATCAAACTAGTTCTGCCAACTACGAGACCGAAAGAAGTTTTGTTTGAGATGAACAGTTTCATCATAACTTTGCTGACTGGCAAGAGCAGCACAAACCTGATTTTATTCGAGGATGCTAGAGGTCATTATACAAGCTCAATATCCGTGTCCTTGTCTTTTTGGGGCCGCCAATTCAGACAATGCATCATATAGATTTGAATCGCACCCCAGTAGTGCATCAACTTGACCCCCAATCCAATAATTATCAGTAATACGGGCATTAGGACAAAGAATGAGTATTGTGTTGGTCCTAAGAAGGCTGGTATAGCGTCGTCCTGCATGGAAAGCATAGCAGCTGCGAGTGTGATCGGTGACAGAGCCTAAAATAGGTACCAGGATTAGCAAATCTTTCACTCTGGGACTTTATTGTAGTTGGCTCACATAGAGAAGAAAGCTACTCAATGTCTGTGTGCTTGTAGCGACTTGAGTCTGAAGATGAGCAACGCGGTTTTGCATGTCAATATTGTGAAGATTCAACTACCCAACAGGTAAGACTTTGTGCTCAGCTGTGAGAATAGAACTGTTTTTTTACATACCGCTTTCTCATGCTCATCGCATAGTGTACGAATGTTGTGGAGTTCTTTCAAACAATTCCTTGGTTCTATGAATGCCTGCTGGATAGCCATGAGCGATTTGCGTCCATAGGATGTTTGGAATCGCTCTTTGGACGCGAAGTTGTCCCAGCAATCAATCGTCGTCTCCAGGCATAGAATCAACTGCGTGAGTCTGCGCCTGGTCTGTCGAAGCCACATCAAGGGACGCTGGGATTCTTCATAGGTTGAGAGGGCTGACTCTCCATAAACAAACTTGGACTCGTCCACCTGTTCAGCGGTCTCAGTTAGTGAAGGGTTCAAACTTCCAAGGAACCCGGCTCATTTCCATACATACATAAACTTCGACTTTTTGTTTGAACTTTTGTGCCGTGTTTACCCATTCATTCTTGAAAACTTTCAACTGGCACTCGAGACATGTCAAGAAATACTCTTCTGGGTTC
Organism: Fusarium transvaalense; assembly: GCA_013623685.1. Taxonomy (NCBI): domain Eukaryota; kingdom Fungi; phylum Ascomycota; class Sordariomycetes; order Hypocreales; family Nectriaceae; genus Fusarium; species Fusarium transvaalense. Next base: position 29,151 of record JABFFG010000253.1, read on the forward strand.
AGAATAGGAGTGTCAAGGTCGCATCTGCCATCTGTAAAAGGATCTACTTGCAGTTCGCCTCCTAGGTAGTCATCGACACATTGTCTTTGATCAGCAGGTTGGTGATAAGTGTCAACGAAGCAGTAGCCCGTCCACACCGAATTGGAGACTCGAGCGATATATATCGAAACCTGTGCTTGGCATAAATAGTCCGTCACCGGGTTTGACGTCTGAGAGCTGCCTCCGATGAAACTCATATCATGGACTTGCCTTAACGGAGTACCATCTTTCCTCAGTCTTAGGTCTTTGGGTTCTGTCCTACTACATTGCCACGAGTAGAAGGGCAAATGAAAAGACATTGGAAAGCTCGTAAATCCACGTGGCTATACCAATACCAATTAGTTACCTATAGCACTGTTCCCAAGGTGTGTCTTTTACCTGAATGTATACTCCTATATGAGGCCGAAAAGCTATGTATGAGTAGAAGAAGTCAATCAGTAGGTCCATCTGACTCGACGAAGCTGTGGCCATAAGTGCCACTACACCATGGCTGTCGGGATCTGTTATGAAGCTAGAAACTAGTTAGTGGCGAGACCTCATCAGTAAACAATTCTCGTACATCAGTCTGCGGTTGACATTTGGCTTCACTGGTGTTCCATTGGGAGACGGTTCGTGGAAGCGCTATCCTGATGATCAGCGTCTGAGGAACTAGCAACCAACCGAAAGGCTGCAAAACCCACTTTCTCTTTGAGCCTTGAATACATGTCTTGGATATTCAGTGGGTTTGTTTCCACCAGACTGACTGAGTCTGAGCCGTTGTTTGTCCTATCGTTGACCATGCAAGCCTCTCTTGTAGATACCAACATACTATTTGACTGCAGTTCTCCGAAGGCCGATGGAGGACAAAAGGAACTGACAAGCTCGGCTTGATATATCTGGGTTGGCTCAGTGCCACCCTTTGTCATGAACCAGTGGATCAAGTCATCTTGACCCAGATCGTCGATATCGATGTATCTTTCGTTCTCACTCAGGAGCTGTTGGGGTGGTATGTCGGTATCCTGGCGTCGGGTATCAGATTCGCTATCTCTCTCAGAAGCAGAGCCACAGCGGCCGGTACAGTCCTTGGTCGCATCTTGAGATACATGGTTATGCTGAGAACTTTGTTGTGTTTGCTTTCCATTTCGGTACTTCCTCTTCTGTCGTCTTATACCGATTTCACCATAACCTATGTATCGTGGCATGGAGAAATCCTCGCAAAGTCGCCAGCGACCGTCACACGAAGCTATGCCCAAGGGTTGAATGAAGAGGACTGGCCGAGATAATTGTAGCTCGCCGTCTCAATGCAAGGGGCCTGCAAAGATTTTGGTGTGAGGCTGTCGCTTCGCCTCGTTGACGCAACAAATGGAGTCGGGACAAATATGGGAACAACGAACCCCAAAGATAACCGAGGGCCGTACGTGTTTTAAATACACTTTTCGAAAGGTAGCATGGGGAATTACAAAAAAAATCTCAAAGCGCTTACCTGCAGGCTCTGGAGTGTTGGTAGCCGCTCATAAACCATGCCACCATTTTTAAGCGCCGCAGTTTGACAGGTCACCCATCGCCTTGTGGTAACCCATACTTGTTATGTAGGGGCAAGTGAATTCGCGCGTTGTCGTTCGACATCAGAGCTGATCAAATTCATCTTACTTGACACGGCGTGTTGATTACAGATGAAAGTCTGGCGTGCTCGATCAACGCGGATGGCCAACATAGTGGCTCGGGAATCTTTATCACATCGAATGTTAAGTTCTACTAAATACTGTATTTTCTCAACAAAATGGAACGGGTAACTGGATAGAAGAGATACATTGATGAGAAATAGATCTGGAGAAAATGCTGTAATTTATCCGACTTCCAAACATTCTGAAATTGAGCCTAGATCTAACAACAACACATCCCAAAGTCCGACAGTACAACAATGCAGCGCGCTCTCACGGCTTTGAGTAGAAAGATGCGTGGTGGGCGACATTGAAGGATGAGTGTGCCAGTGGCCGACTGGAGTAATTGATCAACAAGAATCCAAAGCCCATTCCTTACCAAGTGTAAAGTATCGTCACAAACATATTGTTCCCTGGAATTCTTGATAAGAACAGGAGATGCTTTGCAATTGAGACAGCGATATCACAGTTAACCCCTTGCCTGTATATCGCGGGTCAATAATGGAAGGGAGAGAAAGACGCCACGTACCACCGGGGAAGATGTCTCCGGTTGTAAAGACAAGTCAGGCGCTTAGGAACGGTAGATCAATTGTATTTTGTATTCAGGTCTTGCCAGACCCATTCCCCTAGGTCTATATCCAATTGCATTCTCTATTTATACACCTTTCAAACCCTTCCATGTCCCCCAGTAGTCGGGACGAACAGGGAATTAAAAATAAAAAACGCCCAGACACATGTAAAGACAAAACTCCAACAGCTAAAGCAAGTATTATCGCGCTTACCACGGTCGTCCGTTGGCAGCAATAAGCTCGTCCTCAGAAGTCTTGAAGCTCTCTGACTCCTTGAGGAACTGCTTGTGGAATGTTTCGAGGAGAACGCCAGGGAAGACAGCACCGACGGCCTGGACAAGACGATCCTCCTTGCCAATCCAAACGTGCTTGATGAACTTGCCGTCGCAGCCCGAGTTGCTCTCGGGGAAGCCGTTGGCCTCGGTGCAGGGCAGCGAGAGAATCTCGGTGTCGTATGCGTATCGGATGAAGGTACCGAAACCACCTTGATCGGTGGGTTGCCAACCCTTGCGGTTGCGGAACTCGGTGCAGTCGGGGAAGCGGCCACCGTCATTGGCGCAGTCGTCCCACTCCTTGAAGATTTCGTAGGTTTTCTTCTTGTTCTGCATGATCATGAAGCCAGTGTTGAGGAACAGGTTGCCCCTTCGGTCGCGGTTGTGCTGGGTGTCGGGGTCAAAGGGCAGGGCCATGGAGTTGTTCTGGGGGGTGATGCTCCAGTAGTTCATGAGCCACTCGAGAGGGAGATCGAGGCGGTTGAAGAGGGCGTCCGAGTCGATGAAGACACAGACGTCGTGCTTCTTGAGGACTTGAGCGAGGACGGATGGCTTCTTCCATGAATCGCGACGGTCGGGGTAGCCGTTAATCTTGATGTGGTAGTACTGGTATCCGTGGATCTTGGCTATTGAGAAGTTAGCAGGTGTGCACAAAAGTAAGCGAGAGCTGTCAATTAGCGAGAGACATACAGTAGACCCAGTGGTTCAATGTACCACCAGACGGGCCGTGGACCTCTTTGCTCTTGTTCCAGGTCATCTCGTCCGACCAGATTTGACCAGGCTTATCGAAACGACGACTCTCGAGATCAACAATGCAGAGCTTCTTGCCGAGGGGCTCGTTCCAGATGGGCTTGTCGGAGGGGAGCTTGGAGGGCCAGTGGCCGTAGGGGTAGTATTCGGGATCGTTGACCTTTACGGCGGGACGGATCCATTTCTCGGGGGTAAAGGCATCAAGGTTGGGTTCGGAGGAAGAGAAGTCGGGCAGCGCGGGGGCTTCGGGGAGCTCATCGGGTGTAGGGAAAGAATCTTCCTCGGCGATGGGAGAAGGAGTGGGAGTAGGGGTGTTGGCTGCTTCGGCCGCGGCAAGCTCTTCGGGGTCGCTGGGAGCCTCCTCAGGGTTGATGTCGGGCTTCTCGGGGGTGACTTGATGTTCATGTTCATGTTCATGTTCATGATCGTGCTCATGCTCATGCTCGTCGTGCTCCTGCTCGTGTTCGTGGTTGTGCTCAGGCTCAGCCTCGAGCACAGGTGTTGGCTCGACCTCGACGACTTCGGTGACAGTCTCGACAGCGGGTGCACCGCCAATTCCTTCGTCTACAGTGGGGACGAAAGTCGGGTCAGAAGCAGCGGCTTCTTTCTCGGGGATGAAAGGCGCAGGCTCATCGCTGTTGGAGAAGCAAGAAGTTAGATTGAGTTTGTGATTGTGCGAAAAAGAGGACAAGAAACTTACACTCCGCTGTTGCTTACTGCTGTTTCGCTGGGCGTCTTCAGGTGGAAATGCGCCAGACCGAGAAATATGGTGATAAAGACCACAGCGGCCAAGACGACCGCTCGGTTTGACCTTGGGACGGTCATTTTTGGGGAAAACTAAAAATGTCACTACCAAAAAAAGAGTGTTTACAGATACAGGAAAGAGAAAAAGAATGCAAGTAATAAGAAACCAAGAAAAAAGGAAGATGACGAAGAAGTTCAGTTCAGTTCAGCTGAGAGGGGAGCAAAGAACACGACGACCCCTGACTCTCTTTTTAAGCAGGGGTTCTCTCATCCATCCTCCCGTCTTCCCTTTTCCATTTTTTTTTTTTTTTTAGTATCGCATCCATCCATCGCTAAACACGCTATCTTTCCTTCCCCTAAAACAAGCTCTCGAGAGTCATTTTGGATGGGGACATGCTGTCTCAGTAGCGCTTCACCCTGTGAGCATGGGAGAAGGGCTGCAACGGTTGGCTGATGGCGGGTACAGTCTGACGCCTCATTATCCACTTTCCAATCAACCTGTGACGACGCTTCGCTCGTCAAAAAAAGGGGACTTTGACAAGGAAGGCCACGGTAGTCGAGTTTAACTTTGTGTCTGTTGTATCAGGAGAAGGTTAATTGTTGTTGCTAAAGTTTTGGGGCAGAATTATATTTTTGGAGGCCTAATCAATTCAGCAGCCCGCCCGCACTCATCACTGTCAAGAGCGCTGTGAGTTTGACGGATGCGGGGGTCTTTGGCCCTGAAAGTGTCCATACCCTGCCCTCTGAATTTAGGTGATCATCACCTACTGTTTCCCCGACGGGCGGAAACTGTGCCTCACTCCCGTAGTCGATCCCTTTAATGGATCTCTCCGCCAAGCAATTTCTTTCTAGATCTTTACTTTCCACCATCGTTCTAGATTCTATCGACGAGAGCTTGGCTTTTGTTTTAATGATCTGTATCCGTATATTGATGAGATTTGGTAACAATCCTTGATCCATCGCCATCAAGATCTCACGTCATCGCAGTGTAAATCAAAAGTCTGTTTGATGGCTTCCACATTGCAAGTCAAACTGAGGTGCTCGAGCTGTTTCTGCCCTCCTCTACAAGTTACGTACGCCCTGAAACTTTCCCCTCTCACCTACTCTGTAAACTTTCGTAGATCAAACGTAACGGTCAACGGTCGGACGGGCGCCACTCGCTTGAACCAAAAACTTCATGGGCTGAGCACTGCAATCGTGTACCCTGATGCGATTTCTTGGGTGCTTTCTTTCAAGCTGCCGTTTGGGATAGGAGAACTGCATTGATGGATAAGAAGCGGAAAGCCTCATTGTCTTGCACCACTGCTGTTGACTCTCAGACTCTTGGAGAGAGAGAGAGCTCCATGAAAAAGAGGGGTTCCCTTCCATCGTAAAATGCTTCAGCTGAAGCTAAAGACGCCACTTGAAACGTGTTTTAATTGGGTGGCTTTGGTGCTTCGCCCCTTGAACTGTCAAGTGGGAGAAACTTTTATCGAGATGGAGAGCAGCGCAGCAATTGCTACAAGATCAGCTAGGTATCTCACTGTCCATACTGATTCCACTATCAACGCTGGTTCTCCAATGCTGTGTTTGATTAGATGGAAGAAATTAAGCTTATATGGGTCTCCAAGAGCATCAAATACCAGGCAGGACCTCTCCAAGCTCTGGCTGCGCAAGACATGGACAAACCCACCCAAGCTCAACCCCTAAACTAACCCCTGCAAGCCTTCATCCCTGCTTAACAGTGCAAGAATGCGCGACTCTCGAACCATCCATAGCGTGTCATGGACACCAATCACGGTAAATGTTTTCTGTCGAGTAACAAACTAACGAATCTTGGGCCGAAGTACTTGTACACTATCGATTTGTTCCAACACACGCTATTGAAGCTATCGCCAACAGTTTGCTTTGGCTCAGGGGCAAATTCAATTTTGGAAGAAGACCGAGTTGTGGCTTGCTAGTTCCAGGTACTAGCGCCTGTCAATGAGGGTAATGTCGTGATTCATGGTTAGGGGGTTTTGCTGTGGCGTCTTTTTCGTGGAAATTTTGGAACTTCGATGGAATGCTTGTCGGAGCATTACTGTATACGGGATCACATATCTCCTAACATGGTCATATAGCGCTGACACTGATTGTTTGAGAAACTACACAAGAAAATTCCTTGACAGCTCAACTCAACACGCGACTTGCCGCGACAGCCCAATTTTTATTATTCTGGCTCTAGGGTAACACACCGCAAAGCGATACTAAAACACGACACGATTGAGTAGAGCACGTGGCACTTTTTTTTTGCAGATCCACCGCTATACTGTTCTATTTAGGGACCTCTTTTCACCTGGCTGGAAGTCAAAAGGGAAAATCTCTAGTCCCCACAAAGATGAGCCGTTTGGATCCCGTACCACCTGTTGGACGTCGCCTGTATCCCCCGCAATGGGGGAGCCCTTGCGTGCGCCATTCATTTGAGGTGAGATCAGAGAGAAACGAATGCATGCAGCTCGTTTACAATCGTATTGAGTAATTTTCAGCTTCGAAAAGCTCACGTATTCGCTTCAATGGATGTTTGTGACGATGTGAGATCCAAAAATGTGAAGCCATCACCACTTTTTATGTGGGTCAGTTCTACACCTAAATTAAGGAACGACTTTGAGGAATATCTCACTCTGTTCGCGTTCAAAAGTGCCATATCACAACCAATTGCCTTAGTATTTTAGGCAGAGAAACTTCATTTAGCCTCGGCTCTCGTACTCAATCGTGGTCTACCTACCAACATATATTCATTGTCGCGTTAAGAATTCATCACAAGCCTCAGTCATCTGTCAACTCCCCAGCATGATGAGACAGAACCACGTTTTTCATGTTTCCTTCTGGCGACCAGCAATAGGCGTCGCTTCCGAGCTCCAATAAATACAGTCTCAAAGATCCCATGGAGAGGTTACTACTCCGATACGTATCTAGTATACCGCGTTACGACGCGAGAACCGCTGGTGAAGAAAGCGCGAAGTTCCTCCCCCAAAATAGAACCTTGTGCTAAGGGTTCTGTCGAGGAAAGAAAAGGCCTATCGCGATGCTGTCTATGCGTCAGTGCAAATGTGCCGACCTGTACCCTCCCGCTCACTCCCTTACTTGGGATCAAGACTGTACAGGCGATATTTACTTCGCCTACGGCGGACGCACCGCGAATGCATCATCACAAACTTGAGGCAAATATCATATCGGCTGTGGTCGGGCGATGAGGAAGCGTCACATGCCGGTCCGAAACCTACCACCACTGCTGAGCTGTATATTATCAGAGGGACTGCCCCAATTGCTCGGCTCGAGTTCCCTCTTCAAGGGCCGGAAGAAACAGTATCTAGGTATTCTTTGGTGCTCAAGGGAAAGAGAGACACTCATCTTATCATGCCGTGGTATGGTGTGCTTTCTGGTGTTGAATCGGATCGCTGGCAGGGTCGTGCGACAGATCAGAGAGCGTCATGTATTTCAAGACGCAGAGGAAAAGGATGGTAAGGTACGAGATGACACCGTCGTATTCAAATTCATTGTAGTCGACAATAAGAAATCTATAAAGCTCTCAACTTCCAGGGAACTTCCTCGGATGAGACCAGATAGATTGGCCATAATCCAAAACTGTCTGGACATCCGTCCCTTGTGGTACCTCTCGCCCTCGGCTGTCACACTATCAAAGGGTTCTAGCTTCTGCCGAGACCAACCTTGCTTACTCTATCTGGTTCTTATCGAGAAGCTATTGCTAAACGCCACTCTGAGTTACACAATGCCAACACTGTCAATGCAGTCGTTCAGAACGTGAGCTCAGCAGCCTCCAAGGAAGTCTCACATAATCTTTCGACACAAGACTATGGTTCTCCACATTCAAACTGCCAAGAGTCGAAAGTTATATGAGCTTGATAATCGCTTCAAGCAGGCCATGTCCCCGGCATCGGCACGATTCAAGGTTACATGATCTTCATCGACTTCCCTTCCCCGATGCCGTGTCTCCAGCGTCAAATACCGACAAGTAACTACACGATCTGCTAGTCCCGGAGTTAGCAGAGCGATATAAAGAAGGCAGCTATCGTCAGCCAGAACTCAACATCACGGCCCATGTTTCGAGATTCTAGGACAATAAGCAGCTCAATCAGAAAATAGGCCATGCCCTATGTGTACAACTACTACCCCAGCTCACCGGATCCAAAAGTTTGTGCACCTGACTTTCTTGTCTATACGGCCGGCACGACTCTTACCACGTCGACGGATTTGATCAAGGTTTTGGATGCGACCCTGGGATCGGACGTTTGCGGGGATATGGAACCTTTGTAGGATGCTACTCTGTCAATGAGAGGAAAGGAAAGAAGCCATTCAAGCTGTCTGAGTGGGGAGCCGGGGCTACCATTGGAAGCGTTCTTTGCTAACGAGATTTCATGATAAAACATCACTAGAAATTTACACTATAAGTAAGTGTATGATACTTTGCCGTGAGATTTTGATAACAGAAAACATCACCCGTGATGCTTCTATTTATATAAAAATCGTCTCTTTGTCTATGGAGACACTGGCTCAATACCTCAGACAGATGCTTTGGTCATTTTTGAGCATGTGAACAGGGTTTCCTCTTGCCAGAACATCATGAGAGGGATAACATCAGTTGAAGAACTTGTACATGATCTCTTATGGATTTGTAAATCTCTTTTTGAACGTGAAATTCTGAGTGTTCAAAGATCGTCACGTCATGCCCCGGACTCGGCCAACTTTTATCCTTGAATCATGACGAGGTTACATCGGCAAACGACGTCTAAAGACTCAAAGTGGAAACTGGTTAAAGCATTACTTCCTACCAGCTGCCCTTTTCTAGTCTTGGATTGTATTGCCAAGTTGTGACGATCCCAATTCCCCTTTAAACGGCCCGTTTATCGAAGCTAATGCACTCCATACTTTGAATACCCGGACAATCGGGTTTCATCGTCCCAGCATCAGGTGGTCTAAATGCAAACATTGAACCCAGAGAACCGACGTTATTCCGATTAAGCGTAAATATCCCCCGCATCCTAGTGGTGTATTTATTTCTCCATGGGGATTTCACTCCCATTTTGGCTACGACTTGGGTGTTGAGAGGGCGGCAGTTAATCTCGGCAACTGTAGCACGATTCGGAAACAAAGACCGATTAGGCAATTTGAGGACCGACGTTGTGTCGTGAAAGCATTGACACTGGGTCGGAATAATAATGCTACATTGATACTATACTAGAAACAAAATGGAGCATGGAGACTGCTTAATGGGAAACTTGCTATTGAGCAAGCATAGAAAGATTCTGCATGACGTTGGGACTTTCTCCGCCCAATGTCACTCAAGCCTGAACTATTACGGAGTCCATATAGACGGGTCGACACAGCAGGAATAAGTTAAATGATCATGATCCCCACTGATGTGATGGCTTGGAAGTAGTTGAGAACTGTGTTGCGCGTTTTATCTTCTCTTCATGATGCGTTCTCTTCTAAGTCTTGCCACTGCGGCTGCTCTTCTCGCTGATGGTGTTGTTTCGCAAAAAGCACCTACCGTCAAGGTCAAGAACGGTACTCTCGAAGGTAGATACGAGGCTGGATATGATCAAGATTTGTTCCTGGGTATCCCTTTTGCTCAGCCTCCTGTCGGCCAACTTCGTTTCCAGAACCCTCAGAGTCTGAACGAGACGTTCGACACTCTCGAGGTCAAGAAGTATGGTGACTCTTGTGTTGGCTATGGAGTGAGTGACCACCTTTGAGTTCTTCTAAGAAAGGCATACTGACTCTGAACCAGAACAGCCCCGATCAGGGTCTCGTTAACTTCAGCGAGGACTGTCTCACTCTGAACGTTGTCCGACCTGCGGGCAGCAGCAGCGACGAGAAGCTTCCTGTTGGTGTCTTCATCCACGGTGGAGGCTGGACCATGGACTTTGCCGCCAACGGTGCCTACAACATGAGTTTCATGGTCGAGGAAGCTGTCAAGGCTGGCAAGCCTTTTGTTGCTGTATCTGTCGCTTGTAAGTGAGCTTCTGTATAGTAGCCTGATTCATTACTGACAAAAGAAATAGACCGACTTGCTTTCTGGGGTTTCTTGGCCAGCCAAGAGATCATGGACGCTGGCGTCGCAAACCTCGGCTTGAAGGATCAGCGTCTGGCTCTGAACTGGGTCAAGGAAAACATCGGTGCTTTCGGCGGCGATGCTTCAAAGGTCACTATCTTTGGCGAGAGTGCTGGCGGTGGTAACGTAGGTTACCAAGCTACTGCCTACGGAGGCAGAGACGACAAGCTCTTCCGTGGCATCATCGCTCAGTCCGGTGCTGATGGAACTGATATGAAGAACCTCACTGAGCCTGAACGACGCTACAATATCATTGCCGAAGCTGCTGGCTGTGGCGATGCTTCCAATAAGCTCGCTTGTCTCCGTGAGGTGTCGTTCGAGAAGCTTAATGCTACCAGTACCAAGGTCCCTGGAAATTTCTTCCCAGTCGTTGACAATGACTTCATCCCCGACTATCCCTCTACTCTCCTTGAGAACGGAAAGTTTGTCAAGGTTCCCCTCATGACCGGCACAAACGCCGACGAGGGTAGTTTCTTTGCTGGTCCTGGTGTTGACACCGATGAGGAGTTCGCTGCTTCTATCATGGCGAGCGGCGTTGATGCCAACACCACCGAGACCTTGATGGCTCTGTACCCCAACATTGACGCCCTCGGTCTCCCTTCAGGCTACCGCCGAAAGGCCAACGACCCGGTCAAGGCTCAGTACAAGCGTATGGTCGCCTTCCAGGGTGACTCTCTTTTCATTAGCTGGAGACGCAGGAGGTCCGATGCTTGGTCCAAGTACAATGTACCTGCTTACACTTACTTGTTCGAGTCGCCCAACACAAACATGCGTAAGTTTATCCTGTCAAACTCTGCTAGAGAGATATGCTAACTATCGCAAAGCTCCTCAACTCGGAACCCCTCACTTTGTTGAGATCGCCTACGTCTTCTTCAACAAGCTCGGCCAGGGCTATCCCAAGGGCCTTGGTCCTTTTGACAATGCTTCCAAGGAGGTTCTCAACCTTGCCCAGCTTGTTACTCGCATGTGGATCAGCTTCATTACTGAAGGAAACCCTAACGAGCACGGCCGTAAGTTATCTGAATAAACATGATTATGTAATAATGATACTGACACTTTCCAGTTGAGGGCGTTCCCGAGTGGCCTGTGTACAAGAACGGTGGTGGCTATGGACAAAACTTCTACTTCAACCCCAACGGGTCCAGCGTTGAGCCTGATACCTTCCGATTGGCTGGAACTACTTTCATGAACTCTGTTTCCAGGGAACAGTTTGGAAGGTAAAGTGGTTGTGTGAGGAACGATTTATGCTTCCTATATCGAATGTGATGTTCGAATTCGATCTAGCTCATCACCAATTCTATTTGTAGATACTTGGATCATTAGTATACTAGCATGACGAAATATGTAAAGACTTCTGTCTTGAAAGGTCGTTCCATATCATCCACACTGAAGCAGTGGGAGACTGTGATATGTAGTCTGCTCCGAGTAGGCAATTCTATAATATTCAACAAACGACCCATCACCAATCCATGATTCACCTAGAAATACTTCGATCACTGTCCTGCCAAGCTATAACCAGAGTAGTCCATCATGTCGGCGATTAAGACGGCCCGCGGCTGCTAGTGACTCGGGATGGCGTTTACGCTTTGACGGACAGACAAGGAACTAATATAGGATGACTGCTCTAGTGCCGAGGATAAATCATACGATGAGTCTTGCAAGAAGCAGATCAGCCACGTGTGTAGTATCCTTGGACGGTAAACTCTGTTTGTCAAACTACTGATCGCTCTGGCCTTTGAAATAGCCGCTAGTGATCTATGAGCTCTTAGGCGATTTGTTTCTGAGGATGACCTATATTCAATTCACTAAGGCTCAATGAAATTACGTACCAGAAACCCTGGTTGTTGTGAACATACGAAATGAAATTAGTAAGTCAGTTTGGGCCATTTAAGACTTGCCACCGATATCATCTCTAGAGAAGGGGTACATAATTCAATTAAAACCCTACGTTGACTGTGGAAAGCCATGTCACTGGGGACCTGACTTAGCGAATGATTCTCATTAAAGACGTTACGCTATCTAGGGCCAGAACTCAATTGACATCGTGACATGGAAGAATCTTCCCTAGTTAGATCGAAACCAACCCTATAGCGTCGTGATATGCCGTTGCATCCCGTGAAGAGGTGGAAGCGCTTACTGGAAGTGGCTTAAAATATGCCCAATGATTAAGAGAGATGGTCTTATGAATGATCGGCAAGTGTACATAACTTGACGATTGTGAAGGGCAGGGGAACAAGATTCAAGTTGAAAGCATACACACATTTTCATCAATGTCACTGGTATCCTCTGATAAATTGACGATGGAAAGAGGTAGTCAAGAGGAAAGATCACCGCACGGTCCAGGGTGAAGAAACAAGGCTGCTCATGATCGACGGCAGTCAGCCAATATTATACCTTGGCAGCACGGGACGAGCCAACCGAGGAGACGAAGTAACATTGGCATACTTCAGAAACCAATAATATCCAGTAGCAGAAAAAATATAGACTTCCGACGTCAAACCAGCATGTACGCATCATGCATACAATGATCTCCCTCCCAACCGACGTTGCGTGAGAGTTTAGACGAGGAGTAGAATGACTTACTTGGACCTCCACTCGGGCTTCCTCTTTTCCAAGAACGCCTTGACACCCTCTTCCTTATCCTGGGTACCAAAAGCAAAGTAATATAAGTTTCTCTCAAACTCGTGATCAACGCCCAGATCATCCGCTACGACAAATAGTCAGTCACCACGACACACTTGCTTACTTGTAGAGACAAATATTGGACCACTTACATTTACAGATTGCTTCCTTAGCCAAGCCCAGGGCCGTGGGACTAAGCGCTGCAAGCGTCGATGCCACGTCCTGCACCACGTTGTCCAAGACCCTGCCGCCCTCGTAGAGCTGCGCAACTAGACCTGCAGACAGGGCCTCTTCCGCAGGTATGGGACGGCCAAGGAGGATCATCTGCATAGCCTATCACTCACACGCGTCAATAATGCCAACACATCAAAGTTTAGTGGTACAGGGGAGGGAAGAACAGAATGTGAAAATTGCATGTTAGTACACACCTTGAACTTCCCAACGGCATTGGTCAGCCGCTGTGTACCGCCAGCACCAGGAATAAGCCCAATTTTGACCTCTGGGAGCCCGAATCGACTGTCATACGATGCAAAAATCAGGTCACACTAAAAGTGTCTGTCAGTTTCGGGTTCCGGCACGAGAGAAGAAAAACTTTTACCATGAGAGCAAGCTCAAAGCCCCCACCGAGCTGTCAATCACCAACATCAGCTTTGTACTGTGCTACTGTATACTCCAGAACTTCTTGAGTTCTGTGGGTTAGACTATAGTTAGCGGAACTGTCAACTCACCGCCATTCCTTCAACAGCCGCTATCAAAGGCTTACGCACGGCTTGCATCCCCGTGCAAAGATCCGACAGGTAGCGGCAGTCCCGCGCGCCTTCCGCATCGAGGCGTGAGATCTCCCCGATATCAGCTCCGGCTGTTGGTTAGTCCTGTCAGCTGGTCGGCTCAAGTGCCGGGGGGGGTTCGTTGTACCCCTGCCCTTGTGGGATTAAGGAATAGGTAATAAGTGGAGTGAGTTTATACCGCAAAAGAAAGTCGAGCTGCCAGTGATGACAATGACTCGCACGCCATTGTCCCTGGATGCTGCCTTGAGCTGTTCCAGAAACACGGTAATCAGTTCCTGCGAGAAGGCGTTTCGCTTGGAGGGTCTGTTTAACGCGAGGACGCGTACGCCGTCTGCAGGTGTGGAAGGGAGGACAAGCTGATCGTCCATTGTCTGCTGACTTGGAGTATGTGAGTAGAATATTCGGTAGCTGAAAGATGGCTGCACTTGGCAAGATTGACTCAGTTGATGATGGCTTGATGTCTTTGGCTGACTTGTTGTTTCCTCTTCTACGGGTCGCGTTGGGTAAAATACAGGACAAGGAGATGCTTCCCTTCGGGTAAGCACGTCAAAGAACGCGTGAACTTAGTCGCGTCGATCAGTCAATCGAAAGTGGATAGTGTCTTTGATTCAACTGAGACACGGCTTAGGTTTGTCTCACTCTACAGTCTGTACAACCAGGTTCCGTCCCAACATGCATTCAGTTGAAGACTGTCTTTCGAGCTTCCCGATTACTGTGTATTACGAATTGATGATTTTTTTCTCTTTTGCGGCATTTCGAAAGGCGGTGGTTGGGGGGATCTTTTGCTATGTTTGGAAAGTCTGGTTGTACATCCCCCCGTGGTCTGAGTCTGTTGTCGATCTTGTGTCCGTCAATTCCGCTGGCTTGGTCCAAGTGTCAAGCTGTTCGCGTGGTTAGTCTGCTATAGTCTGATAAAAGCCGATGATCTTTGTTGAGGCTAGATTGATTGATAGATTTTGGTCTGTCACTAGTGGAGATTCAAAAGAACCTAAGTGAAGCAAAGTATTCTCTCTCAATGGTAACTCTGGATATAGAATCAGTAAGTGAACTGACTACAGAGTTATGAAGTGTAAATGTACACACTCAACGCGCCTCTGGTAGTTCATCACTGAACTCGTCATCATACATATAAGATTTCGACAGATGCCGGAGTCAGATCCTGCAGCTCCCGCATGCTGGAGATGTCTTGGCAACCCTTGTAGCTACCGCATCCGCGGAACCGAGTTAAACCAAACTATCTCCCGCAGATCTTTCACTAGATGCGGGTCTAATTAGGATTAGGATGTGACCTGACAGGGATCAGATCCACAGACTATACCAAAACTTACTTCTCTAATTCCGACGGTGAGAGAAAGTATTCGATAAATCTGACAACTGCACTTTTGCAAGCAAACAACTCTTCCGCCATTCAGGTCGTCCCGTCCCATAATCATCATGTGCTCGTGCCTAATCCTTGTAAAATTCAAAGCTTTTCTGCCCTGTCAAAGCGGTCTTCACCCCCCAAACTGGATATGGCTTTAGCCGGAGGTATCCTTTACCCCAATTGATAAGCCAGTTCCTTGAAAACCAGGAAACAGGACTATGCGGAGCCATATCTGGACACGTTGATTACAGGATGAGGAAAAAAAGACGCACTTCGGAGGAGGGCGCGGCCTGAGAGAAGACCGCCCCTCCTAAAGTGCAACTCTTATTACACACCTTACTGGTTGGGTTGCCTGGACATTGACTATTCGCAACTTGTTGGGCACAGTAGCTTGGAATAATCCTGCCAAGCAATGACGAGGAAGGCTGGGGTAGACTATGGATAGGTGGACGACAGGGAAGAGTAAAGAAAAAAACAAGAGAGGTTGCAGGAAAGCGGAGAAAGGAAAAGCATTTGTTTATTTAAGAACAGACTTGCTTGTTTGGTGGAGAGACTTCTTCTTATGCACTCCTTTAATTTCAAATTATCAAAGCACCACCACTCAAGCACACTTCCCTCTCCTCTTCCCGCTTACTATCCAAATATTTTGAGTTTTTGTTTGAAACCTCTTGTACGACGATCGTCATTTCCACCATCTCGCACACGCCCAGCTTGCCTGGCATGCCTTCTCCCGTGCTTGCAGTACCTCAGGGAACTGCCGTACCTGTGTCGTTTACACAAGGCACATGCAGTCAACCTAGCTTCTCGACTATCACCGAAGCTTTCTTTTACTATGCCGCCACGCAACCTTCGGCAACTGCGGCACGAGATCTATCTGCCGAACCTCCAGTTGAGATAAGCTACGGCGAGCTTGCCCAGCAAAGCGTTAGCTTGGCTCGACGGTTGCGAAGTCTTGGTGTTTTACCGGGGGATCGTGTACCTCTTGTTGTCAAGCGTGGTGTTGGTATGCTTGTTGGAATCATTTCTATCTTGTCATGTGGTGCTCAATATGTTCCTCTCGATGGAGGCGTTGTGGCGGATGAGACTTTGCGTTTCGTGTTGAAGCAGACTGGTGGAAAGGTTGCCTTGACTTCGAAATCCACAGCTCATCGTCTATCAAACACTGAAGTTTCAAACGTTGTCGTTATCGAAGAGTCATATGAATTTGATGACAAGTTAGACTTTACCCCCTTCAGCCAACCTGAAGCTGGTTGCTACGTGATATACACCTCAGGTAAGTCGAGCCATGTGTATATACTTTGACTTGCATTAGACTAACTAGTCAGGAACAACTGGTACACCAAAAGGAGTAGACGTCAGCCACCGCAATGTCACAAACCTGGTATGTCAAGCACCGGGCAACTTGGGCATTGGGCCAGGAACATGTGTTGGTCAAGTGTTGAACGTCAGTTTTGATATGGGTAAGCTATGAACTGCCTTGGTGAGAACACAAGAGTCATGCTAATATGTGAAGCTGCTTGGGAAACACTCGGTTGTCTATCCAATGGAGGTACTCTGGTACTCCGCGGATCAAATTGGTCAAAAGCTCTGAAAGAGGTAAGATGTCTGTCCCTTATTCCAAGTCCAACACTAACATGTCTTCAAGCTGGATGTCCTCATCTGCACACCAAGTATTCTTTCAAAACAAAACCCCGAAGACTATCCAAGACTCAAAACCGTTGCCACAGCAGGTGAACCAAGCTGTCAAAAGTAAGTCACAACAAATTTCATTTAATGAAGGAATTTCCGACTAACTGAAACTAGACTTGCGGACCTGTGGGCCTCTCATGTCTCTTACTTCAACTGCTATGGTCCCACAGAAACCACCATTGTCAACACCACTCACCTTCACCAAACAGGCCAACCTCTATCCATCGGTAAACCTACGCCGGGCAACAGCATCTACATTCTAGATGAGTTTCTCGTGCCTGTTCCTGTTGGAGAGGTTGGTAATGTATGGGCTGGCGGTGCGGGAGTGGCGCGAGGTTATGTTGACTTACCTGATAAGACAGCTGAGAGGTTCCGCCCTGACCCCTTCGCCCAAGACGGGTAAGTCTTTCTTAGCCCCAACCTTTTCACAACTTAATACTGACTGTACATAGATCAAACATGTACAACACTGGGGATCTCTGTCAATGGAACACAGATGGCACTCTTCACATCCTTGGCCGCATTGACGACCAAGTCAAAGTCAAAGGTTTCCGCGTCGAACTGGACGGTGTCGTCGCATGCATAAAGTCCTGCCCCTCGGTTCAATCAGCAACAGCCCTTCTGATCAACGAGGAGATCCACGCCTTTGTCACTCCCAGCCACTGCCCCCTTCCGGTCGTCCAGGCACACCTCAAGACTCTCCAGCCCTATTACGCCATGCCAACACATTACCACCAACTTGAGAGCTTACCCATGACCGCAAACGGTAAAGTCGACAAGCATGCTCTCAAGATGTCTGTCGCAATGGCTATCAGCAAGGAGGTTCGCACACCTCAGCCTGCTGTTTTGGCACACGCACGCATGGATTCGAACGCTTCAAGTGCTACACAGTTCAGTGCTTTCTCGGATGCTTCTGATGCGACCCTCATCGCTGAGCATCAGTATGATCTCGAGAAGGCTCTCCCTGAGAAAGACCTACCCAAACACGCTCGAGGACTACGCCATAGACTTCTAATCGTGTACCGTCGCCTATTCTCACTTGTCGGTCTGTTCAACATCGGTGCCGCCATCGCACTTCTCCTCACCAGCATCAACCGGGAATGGATGGGTATCATCACAGCCATCAACTTGGCCACCGCTGTCCTTGTTCGTCAAGAATTCGTCATCAACGCCCTTTATACTATCACATGCAGTGTGCCCAAGTCTTGGCCTCTTGCTATCAGGTCTCGTTGCGCAAAGATCTATCATCTCGGCGGCGTTCACTCTGGTGCGGCTGTGAGCGCTGGAGCATGGCTTCTGGCAACCAACATTGCAGACATTGCTTGCACGTTTGGAAACTGCCCCAACTGGGGTAACTTGTCCATCGCATCTCAAGTCATATCATGGATTTTGTCAGCCATGTTTGTTGGCATGATCGGTATGGCTTGGCCATCTGTCCGCAAGCGTTATCATGATCTCTTTGAGAGAACACATCGCTTCGCTGGTTGGACCATGCTTGCTCTCTTCTGGGTCCAAGTTGTCCTTTCAGCCAACGATAACACGTCAGCTGGCACAACTTTGGGAGAATCCTGTGTCCAGTCACCTGCTTTCTGGCTTTTGGCTGTAGCCACAGCCAGTGTCGCCTCTTCATGGTGCTTCCTGCGTAAAGTCCCAGTGGAAGCTGAGAAACTCTCGGACCACGCGATCAGACTTCACTTTGACTACACTGTCCCTGTCAACGGCTCGTTCACCCGGCTCTCACGCCAGCCTCTCAAGGAGTGGCACTCTTTCGCCACCATCCCCGCTCCAGAGCCCTTGAACGGTAGATCAAAGGGGTACTCGCTCGTCGTTTCCAACGCTGGCGACTGGACGAAAGATACCATCCAAAATGGGCCCTCGTATATCTGGACACGCGGTGTGCCTACATGTGGTGTCATGCGGATAGCAACTTTATTCAACCGCGTCGTCCTCATCGCAACAGGCTCAGGCATCGGTCCTGTGCTAGGCCACATTCAGAATCCCACATGTCCGACGCAACTCATCTGGTCAACCAAGAATCCAGAAGAAACATTTGGCAAGGAGATTTGCCAGACCATCAGCGACCGCATCCCCAATGCGGTCATCCACGATACTAAGAAGCTCGGGAGACCCGACTTGGTCAAGATGGGCTACAACTTGGTCAAGGCCTTTAAAGCTGAGGCCGTCATCATCATCGCGAATGAGAAGATCACTAAAAAGATTGTTTACGGCTTGGAAACGCGTGGCGTTCCTTCCTACGGAGCTATCTGGGATAGCTAGGGAATGTTTGTGTACTGTTTACGATTCATGTTCATGTTAATGTCTGAAATGACACTGAAAGTTTGTTATGGCTTTGATACCTCTTACGATACTGAAAGCATAATTATGATGATTATAGATGAATGAATACCATGTCTTGTCGATCTGAAACAGTCTCCTTGAGCAATCGTGTGTTGGAATGTAAATCGCCCTTGGCATCGTAAGATTTGACAGCTGAGACAGAGTTTGGGGCAGTATTTAACTTTGAGGAATGTTTTACGAGCCCGTTGAACTTCGATTGAGTTCACACGGATGATCGACGGGGGCTGACCTCAATGGAAGATCTGGATGGGGTGGTTGTAGCAGAGACAAGTCATGCAAATCGGCTCGGGTCCTGCAGATCGCGCTCGATGGGATTTTCAATTCCGGATCTCAAGGGAGACAGTCAGATGAATCTGTAGTCACATGTATATTCTACGTTGGATATCAGGAATTCTATGCACCCCTTTGATGAACCACTGTTGAACGCGTTGCAATCCAATCACCGCTGCAGGAAGTATGACTGTACGTGCCGCGAGGCTTTCCAAGTGTCTGAACTGAACTGGATCTCCGAAATGACTACCTTCTCCAAATCATGTGAAGGGCGATCCAAAAGCCAACCAGTCAGCCTCAGGATCAGGCACCCCGTTACCCCTTCCTGATTCCGGTGCTGGAGCTTGATTACGCATAGGTTGCAACTGTAGCTGCGACTGTGCAATCGAATTAGACGAAGCGCGTGGATAGTTGAAGAATTCGAAGACATCGATGTTATCAAGCTCACTTAGGGATGTAGCTTGTGTTGATGTTGCTTCTAGCCCTGAATGTCTTGCTGAAGACGTCAGAGTAACCAAGTCGTAAGCGCTCCTGATAACCGTTAGTTGATAAGCTTCGTTATTGACTGTGTAGGTCCTGTTACCTTCTCATTGCCGAGAAACCCATATCGCCTTGTCGGGCTCTCTGCACAACACGTTGAAGAATCTTGGAATAATTATTCGCAACCTCCCAATGCTGCCCGACATCTCGCAGCGTCTCAATGAAGAAGTCAATCTGCGAATCCACTGTGCATCCGACCGTGGCAGCATGAACAAGTAGCAACCTCGCAGCGACCCAAAGCGAGAACGCAAACGAAGGTCCAAGGAGATTCAGCCCATCTGCTTCGAGGACATCGCGAGTGATGTCCCCCAAGCTCTGGACGGCAGATAAACATCTCTGCATGGCGTAGTGCGACGGTACAAAAATGTGAGAGCGCACGGTGGGATACGCCGCTGAAGAGTGAAGACGCACGGCGGCTGTGACGTACGCGCTGTGAAGCATGAACCAATTGGCTACGCGGCTCGCAGGGTCAGAGTGGCAGAGGGCAGAGATCTTGCTGTATTCGCTTGGCAGACTTTGAAGCCATCCATCAAGCGTGCGGTCGAGATTACGATATGTGTTGCGCCATTCTGCCATGTCGCTTGCTGAAGTGACATCAACTGGTGTCTTCAAAAACTCGTGTATTCTGCTGAGGATGACGAGAATCTCGCAGTGATAGGCGAAACTGCCAAGATTCTCGGGCTTGTTAACAAGGTAGGTCATGATCGGCGATTGTTTGTTGTTGCACGGACTCAATGAGCGTGTCTCGACAGGAACGTTCTTAGAGAAGAGATCGTAGGAGCATGGGAGGAAGCGGTTGATTTTGGTGTCGTTGAGAATAAAGTCAAATGTGGGCGTGGCAATGGTCGCATATCTGTCGAGAAGATAGATCATCCAGTACAGTCGTCTTCGTCCCTCATCCTCGATCCAAGACTCGGGTTTTCCAGCTGCAACTCTATGAGAAGATGCTGTGTGCCTGACCTCGGATGCTTCTGCGGATAAAAAGACGCTGCTCTCCTCGCATAGACCAAGTTGTCTGGCGTTCTGAGCCAACAGTGATAGGAGATTCCAGCCTCGTGGTCCGTTGGATGTTCCCAGCTCATCCAAAGTTATGATAACGAGGGCTCTCAGCGCAGGGACAGTGGTGTGTTCCATCGCATATAGCTGGACCGTATGTTTGGCGACTGAGTGATAGTATGCGCTCATCTCAGGCGATAACCTAGGATCCTTCAGGAAGCGCAATGTGGTTGCCACGATGGCATAGAGCAATATCCGATCTGGTTCTTCCATAGACGTTGAGCCAAAGAAGGTAGCGAATATGGTTTTGCGTTCCAGGATGGGACACCATGTCCCGCAGTGTTTGAAGTAGAGGTCTACCAGACTGTAGATGATGTCCTGCGGAGGCAAATCGATCGTATATGATTGCACTGACGGATTTCGTCCTATACCTGTTGGTGTTGGTATATTGTTGGTATGTGTTGGTGTTGGTGCGCTGGCCCCTTGTTGCTGACTCTGAATGGGTAGTTGAGTTCCATTCTGGTTGTTGTTGGCCTGCCAAGGGTTTGATGTAGCTGGTGACTTGGCCTGTGAGAAAGATGATTGTCTTGGAAGAGTCGCTGGCGTAAGTCGACTATCGAGTTGTGAGGCATTGTAACCATTGACATTCGCAGGTGATACGCCTGGAGATACCACTGGAGAGTGGTCTTGCACGATATGCTCTTCCACTCTCCGACCTAGAGCTTGAAGCAATGCATCAATTCTGTTGACTTTGGCTTCGAGCTCAATGCTAAACCCATTCCGTCCAGCTCCAGGTCTCTGACGCTCGAGGTATACACAAGCTTTGCTGTGGCGAGCGCACCACGAACATGCAGGTTCAGCGCGGTCGCATTTCACCTTGCGAGTCTTGCACATTTCACACCTAACGCATAGTCATTTAGAAAATTGATCACTAATATTATACAGAATAGAAAGAAAAAACATACGATATCTTTTGGTGTTTCTCCCTTCTCCGCTTCTTGGAAGGTCCAGTACCAGCCATCCTCGACTCATCATCGCTGGAGCCATCATCGTTACTCAAAGTCGAATTGGCCTCTTCGTCAGCCATTGAGGGCCCGCTGATGGACGTCATGGTCGATCTTGTCCTTTTCTCACAGCGCGTCTATCTTACTCTCCACAATCAATCCAGACAATTGGAAAGAAGAGGGTCTGGGGAGATAAGCTACTGGGGCGCTGTGAGCAGGAGAATGGGCCCTTGCAAATCCCCCTCTCTCTCTCTATTTTTGCCCTCTTCCTTCCTTTAGCTCGGAGTCGATTTCCTTGAATGGAGACGAAACGTGGTTGTCAGATGCGGGTGATAAAAGTAAAGCCGAATCGAAACTTGATGTGGAGTGGAGAGTAGGGAAGAAAAAGTGAGTGAAATGAAATGTGAGTGGGTGGAGAACGAAAATGATTTGCTAAGAAAATAGAGACAAGGAATAAAAATGAGGGGCAAACAGAAAATAGAACCAACACAAAAAGTCAAGCAAAGACAAGATCAGCAAAATAAACCCAGTCAGCAATTGTCAATAACTTCAGATACTGCAACAAGAGCATAAATTGCAACCATTTCAATAGTCAGAATACGACTACAACACAATATTACAACTCCACTCAAACTCAAAATTCTGTGATTGCTACAAGGGCCATATGACTATATAAGAGCAAACATCCGAAATCCCACCAAATAATCCCTGTCATGGCTGGCAAAAAAAAAAAAAAAAAGCCAAGTCGAGATGCCAATGTTGATTGTTGTTTCCCCACGTCTTGCATCCAACAAAGGGACTACATACCTTCTATCTGTGGTTAACCTTGCATTGCCGTTGCACATGTGACTGACTGCTCGGCATCTAAGCATTGTCCTCCCCGGATCACCCGGCGTTTGCTCTGCTTTCTTGCAGGTTGCAGCAGTTTGCAGAAAGAGAGGAAACGTTTCAATCCTTGATCCATGACATGGCCCATGACAGAGGCCAAGATGACTTGGGGGGGCTTGGTTTAGCTGACGGGACCAACCGAAAGTGAAAAGGACAGCATGGGTAGGGTAAGAAACATGTTCCCCTCCTCCTCCCATCCCATCCCATCCTGCAGCAACAGACAGTAGCCTGAAGGAGATACAGTAGCTTGAACCCCTCTCCCGGAAATAACACTGCGGAGCCGCGAATGGTACGATGATCAGAGAGCTAATGCGTGTCTGGAAGCAGTCAAGTTCCGATCAATCACCAGCTAGACTACACTCCTAGTCTAACCCGTCGGCGTATTTCTTCTTTAGTAGCCTTACAGATCCTGGTGTTTCATCAGGCAGCAGAATAAAATCCATGCAAAGCTAAGCTAAAACTATTGAAAAAGATACTAGTACATACATACAAACGAACCAACAACCTGTCTGCTTCATTACCCACTTTCGCATCTACTCGTTGGCCCAGCCCTTGGACATCTCGACCGCCTTGGTCCAACGACCAAAACGCTTGGTCGCCTCCTCCTCGGCAATTTGCGGCTTGAAGATGGTACGACCTTGAGTATTGACGTCCTTCAAATCATCAAAGTTCTTCCAGATGCCAACGGCGAAACCCGCTGCGATGGCTGCGCCCAATGCTGTCGTCTCACGCATGCTGGGTCTGTTTACTGGGATTCCAATAAGATCTGACTGGGTCTGGAAGGTCAAAGGTTAGTAAAAATGAATCATACTGAGCCACGCCCCTCCTCACATGCGAGGGGAAAAGACAATGGTATCGCTTTACGTACCTGCATGATCAGATCCGAGTTACACATGCCACCGTCAACAGCAAGCTCGGTCAAGGCATGTCCGCTGTCCTTCTCCATCGAGTCGAGAATGGCTTTTGTCTGGAAACACGTCGCTTCGAGTGTCGCTCTCGCAACGTGCCCGCGCTGCGTGTATGCCGTGATACCAAAGATTGTGCCTCGCGCATCGTCAATCCAGTACGGTGCAAACAGGCCGCTAAAGGCCGTAACAAAGGTGCACCCACCATTGTCTTCTACTGTCTCGGCCAGCGCGCTCAGCTTGGCGGATGACTCGATGAAGCCAAAATTATCCACAAGGAATTTGACGCTGGAGCCCGCTACTGCGATGCTGCCTTCCAGAGCGTACATGGTGTTGCCCTCGCCAAAGTCAAAGGCCACCGTCGTCAACAAACCGTGCGACGAGATGACGGGCTTCGCGCCCACATTGTAAAGCAAGAAGCAGCCTGTGCCGTACGTGTTCTTGGCGAGACCGGGGGTAAAGGCCTTCTGTCCAACAAGCGCTGCAGACTGGTCGCCCAGACATCCGGTGATCTTGACTCCCTTGAGAGACGTACCAGCAAGCGTTCCGTAGGCTTTGTTGTCTGAAGATCGCACAATTCTTGGCAACGTGATCTTGGTACTATCGATGCGGAACCAGTCGAGGATGTCCTCGTCATACTTGAGAGTCTCAAGATTCATAAACATGGTTCGCGACGCATTCGATGGGTCAGAAACGTAGACGTCCCGCTCAGTTGCGCCGTTGAGCTTGTACGTCAGCCAAGTGTCAACAGTTCCAAACGCCAAAACACCGCGCTCGTAAGCATCTTTGACTTCGGGAATATTCTCGAGAAGCCAGAGCAGTTTGCTCACGGATGGGTATGTGGAGAGAGGAATGCCGCATCGCCCGATCAGCTCGCTGGAGCCAAGGCGACGCTTGAGACGGCGCACGAGATCTTTTGACCGCGTGTCTGTCCAGACAATGGCGTTGTGCAGAGCTTTTCCTGTTGTCTTATCCCAGACAACCGTTGTCTCTCGTTGATTTGTGATACCAACGGCTTTGATCTGATCTCTCGAGTGCCCTTGGCTTTCAAAAGATTCGACTGCACCGTCAATGCACTGCTCAACAGAGCTCACGAGCTCCTCAGGATCATGCTCATGCCATCTAGACCAGAAATTAATCACTGCTGAAACGATCAAGTCATTGCTGATCTGACTTACCCAGGATGAGGATAGTACTGCTTGAATTCAAGCTGATGCGTGGCAACAACATCGCCACTGGTGTCAAAGATCAGGAAGCGCGAACTTGTGGTGCCCTGATCGATAGCACCAATAAAGGCATGGTTTGGCTTTCCGTTGAGGAGAGGCATGATGCAGTGCTGTGCTGTCCTGTAGCGGATCACAGAAAGAAGGTTGTGGAGAAAGGATCACTTGGATTGGTAAAAGGCCAAAATGTAACAGTGACAAATAAATCTGACTGATCTGGACGTGTAAAGGATCACCTTATAAAGTTTCAATCCGGGACTGTATCTCGAGCAGGCGCAATTACTTGGTAGCCCTTAAGTATTTGCGTACTTCGGTATCCAAATACCAACAAACACCGAGATCCAAGACTTCCTCGTGCAAACCTCCCAGTTCAAAGGCATCTCGGGAAACCGTTTCCCACTTCCCCGGTCTCCCCTCTTCCCCCAAGAGATTGCCCAGCTGCGGGGTTCCCAAGTCTTGTCAGACGGCAAAGACGCACAAAATGAATATGTCTGAATCCTTCTCTTACACCCCCTTGTAGACACTAATCCTGGTTAGTTGCACACAACCAACATGACTTTCCTCTTCGAGCCTGTAAGCTAAGCCTCGGCTTGGGGATACCGAATTACAGACCATGTCACAAGACAAGCACAGCCTATCGGGCATCTCATAAGCGAACGATTGTATGAGTGAGTGATATACTTGCTCGATGTACCTGCACTATTGGTAGAGTAAGAGAAGAGGACAGGGGGGTTGGTGAGATGTTACATTTCCCCGCAGCGCACTAGGGGAAGCACAATCCCCATGTTCCAGAAGCTTGATCCGGTCCCGCTTGTCACCTCATCGCATACCTGCGGGGCCATATAACTTTGGCCATACCTTATTTCTGAGCCAAGCCTACCAACCAGATTAACTTGACCTCGGTCGACCGGGACTACCGCAAATCCTTTCCTCACTCTTGTTCAAAAGTCTGGGGTTGCTTAAGATGAGATAGATGTGTGGAGAAAAGAACCGCACCAGTCTCGACCGTTCCGCCCCTCTTATTTCCTCCCAGCCTTTCGGTGTAAGCATCCTGATCAGAACAAAACATCTCGGTGTCTGATATCCCACAGCGGACGTTGTAGTTTCTTTTCGGTGGTGTGCCGCCGAGCGACATATTCGTTGACAAGAGTCTCCTCTGCACATGACCAAGTCCAAGCAGAGTTTCGCCTCGAACGCCATCTTGGCCCGTTGCCATGCCATGGTCCGATTCCATCGGAAGTATTCGCTGACCTTTTCCTCCTCCCCCTCATCCAATCTCCTGGGGTGCCCAAAATATTCTACCCCCTACCCCAGCTCTTGTAAGCACAGACTTGGGACAAAGGCAAGCGTTCGCAGCTTCGGTAAACCGACATGTGTTGGTGTTTTCCAATACCGAGACTCAAAGAGAGAGAGCCCTTGGCCGTAACGGGAACGAGGGGCAAAAGCACCACCTTTTGATGCATCCTGTCGTTTGCTGACCATAAATTGTAACGTGATCCCCAGCAATGCCGAGCAAAGTGGATGACGAGCGCCAATCTTGACTGTAACCTGTCTCTCTTGCATCTTGTTGCCAACACCCATCAATCCCATCCACCCTTCTTCCCTCTGCAACATCACTTCTTTTGTTTTTCCAAGGATGCCTATCTCTACCATCAACGACTCCATCTCTGAGTCCTCAGTCCACAAGTCTTCCATCCCAACAAAGGTCGAGATGAGCCAACATGAAAAGTACAGTGAGGCACCCAGCGAGGCGCCCACGATCCCGCCCCCTCCTGAGCAATATGCTTGGAGTAGAGTGAGGGAATACTGCCAGGATGCCTTTTCGGAATTCTTTGGTACTTTCATTCTACTCCTCTTCGGTGACGGTGTCGTTGCTCAGGTTGTGCTTAGTCGTGGAACAAAAGGCGACTACCAGAGTATCTCATGGGGATGGGGGTGAGTCGTTCGCCGTCTTTTTAATCAAGCTCGTCACTGACGTGGACTTAGTCTTGGTGTCATGCTTGGAGTATATGTCGGAGGAAAATCAGGAGGTCACTTGAATCCTGCCGTGACCCTAGCCAATTGCTTGTTCAGAGGCCATCCCTGGCGAAAGTTTCCCGTGTATGCTGTTGCTCAAGTGCTTGGAGCCATGGCCGCTGCAGCTGTCGTGTACGGCAACTACAAGTCTGCCATTGACGCATATGAGGGCGGCCCTGGCATCCGTACCGTCATCGGCGAGAACGCGACTGCTGGTGTCTTCTGCACATATCCTGCCGAATTCATGACACGCACTGGCATGTTTTTCTCCGAGTTCATCGCCAGCACGATTCTGCAGTTCGTGATCTTTGCCATGGCTGACAGCGCCAACATTGGTGCTGGTCCGCTGATGCCGCTTGGTCTCTTCTTCTTGATCTTCGGTATCGGTGCTTGCTTCGGATGGGAGACTGGCTATGCTATCAACCTGGCTCGTGATTTCGGTCCTCGTTTGGTTTCGTATATGCTCGGATACGGTAGTGAAGTGTGGTCGGCTGGAGGTTACTATTTCTGGGTAAGTTTACGTGTATATCGCATTGTGAGTTCTCTGACTGACAGTGATTTCCCAGATTCCCATGGTTGCTCCCTTCTTCGGTTGTGCTTTTGGTGGGTTTTTGTATGATGTGTTTATCTACACAGGACCTAGTCCTATCAACACGCCTGGCATGGGTTTCGGTCGTCTTGTGAGCCCTCGTCGGTCGACTTGGTCTAACACATACAGCGCCACAAACTCTCCAGTATAGTTCCGTTCGTATCATGAGGATGGCCGGGTGCTTTTGTGGTGAAAATGTGGTTTTCGAAGGAGTTTATTCTTTCGGAACTGGCATTAAGAAAATGTGATGAGAAGTGACCCAACCTGATCAAGCAGGCGCACAAACAGCTCAAAGATACTAGTGGTTTCGCATGGGATTGTTATACCTCTTCGGGTTTCGTGTTGTTGGACGGCGTCATAATGATAGGAAATAGTCTAGAGTGTAGAGAAGAAGCTCATGCTATCACTCGGGATGTCCCAAAGCATTGTCGTGATCTATGATCGTTGTTTGAAGGCTAGAGATTCGATCGATGATGCTCCTATTTGCGCGTTTATTAGCCATGGTAACGAGAAGCGAGTTCTTTTTCGAAGCGTACTTGTCTGTGTGACTGTTGAGCTTCAAATCCATGTTTGTTTGATGCTGTGCTGTTTTAGCATGGAGGCTAACCAAATTCAATCCACCAACCCTACACCTGGAGCACGTTTCTCGGCAGCGTCAACCATAGTGGCTGCGTCATGTCATTTCCGAATGCGAGACTTTTATCGAAAAACTTTAACGTTTTTGTTGATAGAAGGAGTGTATTTTCGTTTGTAAAATGAAGCTTCAGTCGGAAATGTCGTGGGTTGTTGTACGTATCGTCAATTACATCTGGTTGAGTAAGTTGGGCAAGAAAATCCACCAGTCATGGCGTCGCACTACAACGTTCACCAAGTGATTAGTGGAAAATCAGCCGTGCCTCTGAAGCCACAAAAGACAACTCATAGCTGAAATCGAATTCTTTTTGAAGAAAAGGCATATTGGTAATTCCCGCATGGCCAGACTCGAGCTTCTTTTAGCTAAAGGGTCAGTCTTAACCACTGGAACTTTCACGGTTTCCCCAAAGTTGACGTCTCCGGTTTGGGGGATGACAAAAAGATGGACTTCTCGGCTGATGGTCGACTAAGTAAATCTGACATGTAGCGTCTAAAGTCGGGGGGACACTGATCAAGCAATTCTGTCTCTTGTCGGTAAGTTGTTGGTCTTTCTTACGGCCTCTCAAGGTCGGGGTTTCCCCTCTTGAACGTGGGGGCGGGTGATTAAACTCACAGGAGTGACCTCCGGTCCGGAGTGATCCGCCGGGCTGGATGATCAATAATCCGTGACATGCTAACCCAAAAGTGGTACAGGCTCGGCATGGGATTCGGGCTTTGGACACCGAGCTGCATAAGCCCAGGGGTAAAATCTCGATGTCGACGTCAGCATTCTCGGGATTCTCACCCCGAACCACACACGCGGCTCGCACCTTGAATGAGGCTCAGGACCATCCGGGATTCCTATTCAAGCCATGCGGCGCAATTCGAGACGTTTATTGAACAGCTTTTTGCGTTTGTCTGCGGGTCAGCTCAGGTCAGATGAACGCTTTTCTTTTTTTACTCGCAGGGTAAATTGGCTGGTCTGTCATTCCAGGACAGTGTTACTACCGGCATAGCCTAATTCTGCACTACGTTCTCACTGTGCAGCACTCAGTCAACCCCCAAACTTGCCAAACTCATGTGGTCGCAAAAAAACTTGTTAAAGTATCCATGATATCAGACTCGAGTAAACAGACCCATTTCCAACTCCGCTAATTTATGGACACACTCTCATCATCCTCCGTGATCGTCGTCTACTATACACTCTTATAAACCCTTTGGCCATTTCTTTGTCGACTTGGTCTTTGACTTTATCTTTATTCCCCAGACTTCATCTCCAGCTTTTCTCCAACTTCTCCTTATCCTCCCCCCAACGGACGCCCATCTTTTCTTGCCTGCGCTGAACCTTTGTTACAGCGCACAGGAGTAACCCCCAAACACCACAAACCACACATACATACACACACAAGATGCAACAAAGATTACGGTCGATGAAGCGCCCTCTGCTCCTCGCAGCTGCGGCCACAACAACTGTCGCTGTCGGAGGCGGCTACTACGCAACCCGCAACAGGACTCACGTCGTCGACAAGCCCCTCGTCCCCCTCAAGCGCGACTCAACAGGACGCATCGTCCCTCCCACATTCAGCGCAACAAAAGCCCGAGCCGAAGCCCTCGCTGAGCTGCGTCGCAGCGGCCAGCCCGACAAAGATACTGAGTACGACCTCCTCGTCATTGGTGGCGGTGCCACAGGGACAGGTATCGCCATTGACGCCATTACCCGCGGCCTCAAGGTCGCCCTCGTCGAGCGTGATGACTTCTCCTCCGGTACTAGCTCCAAGAGCACGAAGCTTGTCCATGGTGGCGTGCGATATTTAGAAAAGGCTGTTTGGAACCTGGACTACGGTCAATTGCAACTTGTCATGGAGGCTCTGCGCGAGCGCAAGACTTTCCTCAACATTGCACCCCATCTGTCTAGCTCTCTGCCCATTCTGCTACCCCTCCAGAAATGGTGGGAGGCACCCTACTTCTGGGCCGGTACCAAGGCCTATGACCTCCTCGCTGGCTCACAGGGTCTCGAGAGCTCATACTACATGAGCAAGAACAAGGCTCTTGAGGCGTTCCCCAAGCTGCGCAAGGAGAATATGGTTGGTGCTCTGGTCTACTACGATGGCCAGCACAACGACTCCCGCATGAACGTCGCTCTCGCTATGACAGCTGCCCACTACGGCGCTACCGTCCTCAACCACGTTGAGGTCACCGGCCTCGAGAAGGATGCCAATGGCAAGATCAATGGCGCTCAAGTCCGCGATGTCCTCGCCTCCAAGAATGGTGACTCTGCCAACGCTGAGCCCTTCAAGGTCCGCGCCAAGGGTGTTGTCAACGCCACTGGTCCCTTCACCGACGCCATCCACCAGATGGACGACCCCTCTCGCAAGCCTATTGTCGCTCCTGCTTCAGGTGTGCACGTCATGCTTCCCAAGGACATCTGCCCCAACGGTATCGGTCTTCTCGATGCTGCTACCTCTGACGGCCGTGTCATCTTCGTTCTCCCATGGCAGGGCTTCACTCTAGCCGGTACCACCGACAACCCCTGCGAGGTCGAGCGCGCACCTGTCGCTCAGCAGAACGATGTTGACTTCATCCTCCGTGAAGTTAGCAAGCTTCTGAACCCCGATTCTGCTCTTTCGCGTGAGGACGTCAAGGCTGCCTGGTCTGGTAAGTGATCTTCTATCCAATTGAACTAGGCAAAATACTAACATCCACAGGCATCCGACCTCTCGTCAAGAACCCCAACGCTAAGAACACCGAGTCCCTCGTCCGAAACCACCTCGTCACCACTTCTCCCTCTGGCCTTCTTACCTGCGCTGGTGGCAAGTGGACTACATACCGTGAGATGGCCGAAGACACTGTCAACGAGGCCATTAAGCTCTTCGACCTCAAGCCCCAAGCTGTCTCCCTTCCCGACATCAGCGGTGCCAACGCTAGCGGTTTCACAACCACCGGCGTCTGCTGCACCCGCAATATTCCTCTCATCGGTGCTCACGGTTACTCTACGTCTCTGGCCTCTCAGTTGATGGAGATGTACTCCATTGATGCTGACGTCGCCGATCATCTTGCGCATAACTACGGTGATCGCGCTTGGACTCTCCTTTCTACCAACCCTTCTCTCAACACCCGTCTCGTCGCCGACCTGCCCTTCCTTGAGGCCGAAGTTGCCCACGGCATCCGTGCCGAGGCTGCTTGTACAGTCGCCGACATCATCGCTCGCCGTACACGTCTCTCGTTCCTTGACTCCAGCAAGGCTCTTCAGGCCCTCCCTCGTGTCATTGACATTGCCGCCACCGAGCTCCAATGGAGCAAGGCCCGCAAGGCTCAGGAGAAGGCTGATGCCATCGCTTTCCTCGCCTCCATGGGTCTTGAGCAGAAGTCCGACGCGCCTGTACAGGCCTCTCAAGAGGAGCGCATGCCCGCTCGTCAAATCGAGCATAGCAAACAGCGTCCTGCTCGTGTCGGCGGCCTCGACGTTGACCTGAACGGTCTCGGCAGCACTAGCTCCTACAGCAAGTCGCGCGATGACTAAAGTCTGAGTTGCGATGTCGATTCCCTTTGTTTTTAAGACACAGCATATGTAGCATATAGAAGATTCCCAGGCATTGGAGATTGTGTTGAAAAAGCACGGCGCATACATGCAGGATTGGGCATTTTTGCTGGAACAAGGAGTTATGGCTCTTGATAGATATTTTTAATTAATGAACTACTTGATGATCATATGTTGGCCTTGCAATTCCGCGATAGTGTTTTGAGCGTTTGTCTGACTTGGCGAAATGCTTTATCAATTCACCTTTGTCTAAAACTCTGACACCATACTGTCGATTCCCCGCGGTCGATCGATTGGGGATTTTGGCTTTTTCCCCGCAAATAAATCCGGTTTGGAGAATCTCCATTCTGATCGTCGATGTTTCTTCCCAGCATCCCCATAAAATGAGGCTCCATTACATCAGGACCCATCTGGAGCCCCAGATTTAGCATACATTGTGACATTTACATAGTGACGTAGTTTCACGGTAATATACGGGTCCACCGTACGTAACGTCCATCATCTTTTCGTTCTCTCTACGTTACTTTCGGCTTTCCTGAATAGGCATTGCGCTTTCAGAGAGGCTGCATGACGGTGAAGGAGATCTGCAGTATCTACCGGAGGTTGTGGCGCCTATACTTCTTGGTAACATGCCCTCAGGATTAGAGATTGTGGCGATGAGAGATCAAGAGACTAAATTTGTAGGCCAGCCATTCCGCAGTGATTATCTATCAGTCGGAGGGTTGCCCCGCGCTACAAACCCAAAATCGATTTGGTACACCAACTCACGCTGTATCCTATCATCCCATCTCACAACGCAGTCCTATGCGACGGCTTTGGCGCTGTCCATACTGTCTAGTCATTTCACCTTTCTCGACACATCTACGAAACTCGGTACACATTTACCGAGGTTCACATCCAACTCCGGGAACCAAACCTCTCTTTGCCTAACGATATTAAGCATAGGGTCTCATGAAAATAGCACACAGTTGTCACACAATACAAGTATTACAATTCCGACACTTCTATAGTAACATAAGGATGCAGTGGTGAGATCTGTTGGCTCATCAGCAATGATCTCTCTTTAACAACTGGGTCGAGATGAGAGTATCCGTCTAGGAGTTGGTGATCTCAGCACCTCTGCTGCTGCAACTCGCTCCCAGACCAACGGTACAATGTTGAGGATCCCAAGACTAGAGTTCAGAGTCGCTCGAGCCTTTCCCTGCAAACAAGTAGCCTCGGAATACCTATATCAAGCATACTGAGGAGCACCAGAAAGGCTGAACAGGTGGGTCATATGAAACCGACACACTTTATGCTATCAGGCCTAAGCTACCATAATACTTTAGGATCCCACAACCGGTTTAGGGACTAAATTTACTAATGTAGTTTTGTCACATGACTCTAGTGTGTCGATTTTTATCTGGTCCGCCTACTGGCCTTCGAACTTCCGGCTACAAAACATGAAAGATTTATTAAAGGTGTGGGTTACTATGGCATGAACTCCCAAATATTGGAGCGACCTCACATAGATCAAGTCTTGGTCATGCGCCACCCTAGTGTTGAGGACAGTCTAGGTACAGGGCAACATCAGGAACTCGATAACAACCAAGACTGATCAAAGAATCATAGTGCCATAATGGCAGAAATAGCTGCCTTCGTGGTGCCATTGATTACGCCACGTAGTGATTGGTTGGAGTTCTGGGAGGAAGAAAGGAAGGCCGAGGTTCAACTATAGGCGAATCGCTCAGGTCGAGATACAAATTGGCGGCCATAATGACTAAACAACAGGAGGCTAGGATGAGAAAGATCCGGGATAAACATAGATGAGAACTTCAAGGCGGAAGAACAGAACGTATTTGCGCACCAAGAGTCCTTGATACTTAAACAGGGTTTGTGATGCCGATTTCACTGTAGAAGAAGGAAACCGAAGGAAGCTGAATGGTCCAGACAAAACGACGCCTGGGAGTTGAAAAGACAAACTATTTGACCAGATAACAAAAGGCTTAGAGATGGATCTCAATTTATCGGGAACTAGCATGAAGTGTTTAACAATCGAGTAGTGCTTTTGCAGCCATAACGACGATTTACATGCGGCTTACCGAAGGCATTGCCAACCACCTCCCTAGAAATACTCCCGTCAAACACTTGCTATAACAACGAATGCTATTTCATATTATCCATTCTTGCCTCTATAATTGTGCTAGGTACCTATGCCCTGAATTTCCCCAAATCACTTCAGGTTTGGCCGGGCAAGTGCCTGCCAGTCCGCCCCATCCTTCCATCCATTGGTAGCACCTGCCACTGCCGCTGTCTGTAAAAACGGTGACCAGCTTGGGCTACGACTGCCTCTTTAGTAAGAGCATCAAAAATATCAACGCGATTGTGACGCGTCTGCCTTCTACAACCTCTTCTGCCTTGCACCCCTCGGCCTCCTTCTGAACCCTCCTCTCTCATACGTCCTCCACCCTACGCCCAGAGGTGACCTCGCAGTGCGCATTCCTTTGCACCAGAGGCCTTTGAGTCTACGGCCTACAATCATAATTTCTTTCTTTTACTTCTTCGTCTCTTTTTCATCCTTACTTGGTTTCGCCCTGTTCTATCACTCGCCCTGTCGATAACCGGCTGCATCAACATTATGCCAGTGCTGTCTGTACCACGCCCTTACGCCGCATACCCCAGCGCTGTGCTTTCTTTGTTTCGGCGCTTCCATGATCTCACCGGCGAGTGGCCATGGCAGCTCGTCGAATACTTCGAGCCTCACTATTGGAGCTATAAGCTTGCCTTCGGTTTCTACAGCCTGCTCAAAAACGAGCTTCCTCGTACAGGAACCGTTACCTTAGATGGGCTTGTGCGATATCTATTTGACAAATCAGCTCAGCATCCTATGATCAAGTACCGATGCGTCCTAAGCAACAAGGTCATTCGCCAGGCCACTGAGTGGATGGCCGAGAAGCGAATGGATTCTATCCGTGGGCTTCGATCTGACACTAGTCGACGAAGTGCCACACGCGACTGCGATCGATCTCGTGGCCCCGGAGTAGTCCAGACTCAATGTAGGTTGGAGATGTGTCTCATGTGCTCCTATGGATACTAACAAAGCCCTAAAGCTAGTACCGCGCGCAAGCGATCCGCCGAGAGCGATGTGAGCAACAAAGAAGCTCGAGTTCCTGCAGTATCCGTGAAGAAGCGCCTTATGGTCACCTTTAACTTTCAGCGGAAACCCGTCGGAGACTCGATAGTTGTAGAGGGCGATGAGTCTGACCAGCCCATCGACGCCTATCACCGCCACCAAGCTGATGGTGGACGGTCCAACGTACAGACTGGACTGATTACCCCCATTGGTGAAAGTGGCCTTGCAGAAGAGTCACCTTTCCTTGATGTCACAGTAAGGACAACGAGGCTCGCGTATAAAACGTTATCGTTGACTGGTCATAGTTCAAAACTTTAGAAGAAGCACAGCAAGCCTATTGCGCTTACCTGAAGGGTGAAATAACCACCTCGGGTAACGTCATTCGACGTTCGAAAGATGAGATTGAAACTACCAGCCGTTATCATCGTCATCTCTACCAAAAGATCCTACACGACAACCACGCGAAAGATAACGCCGCCTCGGAGGTTGCTGAAGCTCAGCAAGCGGTGCACCACGCTCAGGCACTACATGCTGCCGACGCAACAGCCCTCCGAGAAGCCCGTCGCCACGCGATCTCCAACCCATCGACCGCCGTATCAGCTGAAGAGATAGCAGATCTTGCCCGCCGCGAACGAGAATCTGGAGAGCGGCAACAAGTCGAACACGCTACTGTAGAAGCTAAACAGAAGCTTCTGATTGAAATTATCACCAGGCTCAAGATGACGGAAGACGAGGCCGCAGTCGTACTGGACAGATTGATCGAATTGGGTGATGCCAAGGAGAAGGAGGAGAAGACCCAATACGACCTAATTATCTTGCGTCGTCTTAACCGATTGGGCCCTAAGCTTATTGACCTTCTCCGCGACCTTCTCAGTGACCAAGACATCGATGAGTGGACCAAGGAAAAGCTTCGAGAGATCGGGCACATTGAGGACTGATGGAAGTGGGATATGAGGCATAAGATGAAGAAACAAATGGTTGGTTACAACTGGAAGTGGACACATGCGATAGTAGAGAGCGCCAGTCATCACTACACCTGCCTATGGAGGAACTAAATAAAGACTGGCCTGCCAGGCCTACAGAAAATAGGCAATACGTCACAGATGGGGTGAAGATAGACAATGAACTGAAACACAATATACATGATGGCATAGTTGTGCAACACGAGGTCAGTATCGTAATTCGTGTCTTGACGGCTGCTGCTGTCCTTAACGACCAAGAGAACTGTAATGTGCATTGTTAATTTGAAATCTTCCGAGAACTTAATTCATGCTTTACGTACAGACTCTATCTGGAGGCAGATTGCAGTGTGTAGCAACGTAACTACCTATATGGGTGACTGCTGCGTGAGTGACATACGTGTTTGTCTTGGTTAGAGTGCAGTGGCCAGGACAACTCTATAGTTGTGACTCATTATCTTGTTTGCATGGGGGAGGCCATTTTACAGTTGATAGTTTTGAGGGTAGAAAGCTTGAACAACTCTAGAAAGTTAGAAATCAATGGGTATCTATACAAGTAGCCTTTGTCCTGGAAACTAAAATCTTAAAAAGGGTTATCCAAACCTTTTGACCTGGAAGCTAATTTTCTGCCAGGTTTCTCATTCGAACACGCGCGAAATTCCCATACAGCCTGAGCATATTATAAAACTCTGATGTTATGTGAAAACTTTGATGATGACCGAAACACTTATAAGAAAGCAGACTCATGCCTTCAACTCTTGTCACTTTCAACAACTTCACTGTCAGCACCGTCACTTTCACTATCGTCAACTATAAGTCTTACAAATCGTTTCTACGCCAACACACCTCAGAGCTCTACCCTCATACACGAGTTCCTGTTATACCCCACCAATTACATCTCAAGAGATACAGCAACAGCCATGGCAGACTTTCAAGCCTGGGATATTGTTTGGTACAGCCGCAAGATGCGTGAGCTGCGTGGCCGGCAACGTGCAGCGCGCCGGTGCCAGGCATTCCTCAGAGACATCGATCAATACGGGGTAGGAGAAGGCCAACGAACTCGGAGTGGAAACCGCAACCGTGTGACATCTGTCCAACAACTCGCAAACAGTGTCAAGAACCTGAGTGTCGAATCGTCCCCCGAAAGCCAACCACGACGAGATCTTGATGCAAAGAAAGCAAAGGAAGCGGCCTCCCTGGGAATAGCACCTGAAGACCTGAGTGACCGGCACTCTATCCGCAAAAAGTACAAAGAATACGTCAACAAAGACCGTGTGGTCTCAAATGAAATCGCAGCGCTGAGGGCCTCTAAACGAGAGTATGACGAGAGGGAACTGTGGGTTCCAGATGGATGTTGCAAACAAGAGCCTGATGCGATGGAGTTGTGGGCTCCAGAGACAGGTACCAACCAAGAGTATGATGAGATGGAGCTGTAGATGGCCAGAGACAAGTACCGCCCAAGGCTGGCGAAGAACCTGTGAATAGGAGATGATGTCATGATCTTATACCAGTACTGGCCAATGCATCTATTTCACATCCTTCCAAACTGTTTTGTTACCAGGAGGCAATTTCAATATCTCAGAGTTTATTGTGGTAGGTTGGGTTCAAGACTAAGGCTACAATCAGCGTCATCAATACAGAGCAACACAGCATATCTATAGGAATGTTTGACTTGCCTGCGATAAATTGTCAATATATATTTTAGCAAACAGCATATCACTTACTGTGCACCGAACCTGCTTTCTTTGTGATCTCCGTTGTATCTGGCGATCATATAGTACCGAGGTAGGCTGGTAGAGTACCCCGCTTATCGATCGGCGACCGTAAGTTCATCAGCTTACTGTACTACCTACTACTCAGGTACGGTTAAAAGCATCAGAGCGCATCAAAACATCATCTTTCATTGATCTATGTTCATGTTCATCTAGATCACTATCTACAAAATGACTATTTCCATCTTGACGCTCTTCGCTCCCGCCGTAGTTCTTGTCTTGGTTCTACGTGTACTTCTTCGCGCGCTCTTGTCACCACTTCGCAGAGTCCCAGGGCCCTTCTTAGCACGCTTCACGGATGCATGGTACTTCTGGAACGTTTGGAAAGGGTCGTTTGAGGAGGTCAATGTAAACCTACACAAGGAATACGGTAAAACACCTTCTGTAATGTCACCTTTTGTTACTCAGTCGTTGCTCTAGGCGTCATCGTTCGGTACGGTCCAAATCGCTATAGCATCAATGACCCCGAAGCAGCAAGAATAATCTACGGCCTGGGCAACCACTTCCCCAAATCTTCATGGTACTCAACCTGGGCGAGTCCTGGACAATGGGCTATCTTCAGCGACCAATCGATCCAGCGCCATTCGCAAAATCGAAAGATGTACCAGGCGACATACGCCATGTCTTCTCTCGTACACTATGAGCCCTTTGTTGATGAATGTGCCGATATATTCACCCAGCGTCTCTCTGAGCTCTCTACATCGGGCTCTAGCCTAGCTGTAGACATGAGACATTGGTTCCAATGCTATGCCTTTGACGTTATTGGCTTGATCACTTATGCGAAAAGACTTGGGTTTTTGGACCGCGGTGAAGATATCCGCGGAGTCATTCGTGCCTTGGAAGATCATCTAGGTTACGCGACTCTCTGCGGAATATTCCCCAGCCTCCATCAGTATCTATTCCCCTTACGGAACTACCTCGCGGGCGGAAAGGGTACAGGAAGAGCATATGTGTTGAGTTTTACCAATGAGCGAATCCGAGAATCTCAGACATCCCCCAAACCAGTTGCGGCGGAGAGCGAAGTCACCACACAAGACTTCCTTACCAAGTTCCTAGCCAAGAACGCAGCTGACCCAGATAGTTTCACACAGTACCATGTCCTTATGGGATGCACTTCAAATATGGTTGCAGGATCTGACACGACGGCTATCAGTCTTTCTGCTGTTCTTTACTACCTCCTAAAGAATCCATCCTGCTTGGAAAAGCTCAGAAGTGAGATAGATGACATGGCATCACGAGGAGATTTATCAGAGTCTCCCACTTTTAAAGAGAGCCAGAAGATGGTTTACTTGCAAGCTGTTATTAAGGAAGCGCTACGTATGCATCCCGCTACAGGCTTGCCGCTCGAGCGAGTTGTGCCGGAAGGTGGAGCTGAAATTTCTGGACAATTCTTCCCCGAAGGTGTAAGTCAACCTCCTGGAATATCTTGGTGGTGTATTGATAACGTATGTAGACTATTGTTGGCATCAACTGCTGGGTAGCCCACAGCAACACTCGTGTCTTTGGAGACGATGCCGTGATGTTCAACCCCGACAGATGGCTTACACAGGATGCCACGAAGCTTTCCGCCATGAATCGCTACTATATGCCGGTAAGTAGTTGACCCCGAAAAGGGTTTCGGTTTGGTACTGACCTATCGATTTCAGTTCGGACTAGGTTCCCGAACCTGCATCGGCCGGCACGTATCCCATCTTGAGATGTCCAAGCTTATTCCACGCATCGTTCGTGACTTTAACTTCGAACTGGACACGTCTCTACAGCGAGATAACTGGCATACTTGGAATTACTGGTTTGTCAAACCACTGGACTTCAAGGTCCGCATTGCAGTTCGTCAGCCAGCAAACCACGCCTAAAGGGAATATATGTAAAGAAACTTTGAGAGGAACGAATGTTTCTTAGCATAATTACTTGATAGATACAACAAAGGGTATATAAACTATAGGCTCCAATTTTCCTTCCGATCAGAAACACAAAATATCATAGAAAGAGTTTGTCTTCGAAAATAAAGGATATAATCCTGAGGGTGCTCTTGAAGACATATCATTATCTAACACAAAGTCGAAATTCTTCAATAAGCAGTATTGTAATTCGGAAGCGTGTCGAATAGATCCTGGTTCGCCTGAACCTGCTCCTACACGGAAACTGTTAGCTCTTATCACGCCATGATAGGTGACAGTTTGTATGACTTCGACTCACATAAGTTGGTACATGGTTCACGCCAGCCTCGCCTTGCCCTTCGACGGCGATTTGCAAAGGAAGTCGCAGTGTAAAGCTCGAACCATGTGTTCTCGAAGCCAGAACCACTTCGAGTATGTATGTCCGGCTGATTAGGCAGGAATAGAAAGTGGGTAGCAGAATCTTGTTATCTGGACTTGGCAGCGTAATGGAGACTGGTAGTGTGGCTGTATATCTTGGCGCCTCTGTCTTGATTATATCGCTGCTCTTGGAGCCTCGTCTGTAGGTAGTACGAGGCGGCTCATCGGCTACAACCGAGTTTTCTGAGCCTCGGCGGGAGACTGATGGTGTTGACGAGGAGGACCTAGTTTGCCATATAGGCTTGGGTGATGAGCTGACTGTAGCATCCTCATCTAGGACAAAGCTCAGGATGGGATTTGGCATGATACTGGGGAAGTTGTGCTGATCGGGCAAGAAGCTCATATGGCCTGTTGAGTAGTATGTAGATGCTTTGATTGCAGCTGATTTTGCGTATATCTCTGGTGGTTCTTTCTTTCCGTTGGGCCAGAATTCCAAATCGATGTTCAATGAACAGTCTGAAGGTTGCAGTTTATCTGCGGTAATGATGACAGGGTCAGGTTGACAGGTCGACGCCCTGATGAAGCCTAGCTTGGAAGAAAGAATGTCTTTTCGGATAGTCTTTTCTTGAGAGAGTATGTAACGGGGATTGCCACGGACGATGTGCAGTGGAGGCTGCTCGGGAAGAAAAGGCATGACTTTGACTGGATGCGTTCTTTCCAAGGTCGTTACTTTGCCTTTACCTGTCATGAACGATCCTCGTGCCTCTACAGCGTAGTTGATGCTGATAGTGTGAACCGCCATGTCGTCATGCTCCCAAGAACCAATAGTTGGAGGTAGCTGCAAATGGCGTTCCCGGATTGTCGGATCGCGATGTCTGCAAGCCGCGCTAGGAAGTTGATAGGGTATAACAAAAGAGAAAGGGACTTGATAGCTATATCCGGCTTCAAGAACCCCATTCTCTGGTAAGGCACTTTCGGGAATTGGCATTCTCAGCAGAAGAAACTTATGAGCAGACTTTGGCGTGGATCCTTGATGCAGCATTTGGACGATGGTTGATGAAGAACCAGTAAAGACTATCTCGAATGCATCGACGGTGAGATTTGCCTGGGGCGAAAGTGAGACTGTTCCTGTGATGGTGGAGCCTGATGTGTAGATTTTGGCTTCAAAATGTCTATCGATGGAAACGTCGAGGGGACATTCTGACTTGCGCCTGATTGGGACCCAGCTCCCTCTGCGTTTGGACTCTGGTGCTATGGAGATGTTGGGTGTAGGGTTAAATAGTACCTGCGCGGCTGACATGTTGAAGATTATAGACGTTGAGATAAGATTGATATCAATGGACAGGTGATAACAAACATGAATTAACGATTGGACTGATTTGTTTAGGATAAAAAGAGACAAAGATGAGAAACAAATGAAAACAAGATGCAGCCAGCCTGATACTTGAGCTGACATTTCACTTCCCGCCACAGAGCAACAACTACAGTACTCAACTACCAACAACACAACCAATACAAGACAACACATGACCCTTTATCTCAGCCAAGTTTGAGGCTTGCATTGATTGGTTGTCTTGGCCGACGCAACGCCCTGGTCGTGCATTTGAGTTGGTCTAATTGGTTAACAAAAGCCGACCCAAGAACTAGAGCCAAGAGTCCGATTGTCGCACTCATTTCTACGCCCTGGGTTTGACATTGCTGATGGTTTTTGCAATCGATTATGATCTGCAGCTTACCAATTCATTTCTATCACTTTCCCATCAACCTTGTAGTTTCTTTATACTGAATGCCACAATTATGACAGAAATCCACAGTTCCTTGGAGGCTTAAGAGGGTTACCTATCTCGTTGGTGGTGCGACGCCACTACGAAAGCCAAGATTTGGCAGCAAGCCACCTATCACTTCAATGAGGGGTATCGGGGTATCTGTGATCACAGGGGATTGGCCAGCCTATGGTCTGTAAGGGCCAAGCTTTTACTGGTATTTTAGAGTAAATGGTCGCAAGATAAGAAGAGTCTGGGGACAAGCGGGGCTTGGGAAGAGTGAGTGAGATACGGTACAGTAACAAACTGGGGAATTGCTGTGCCGCAAGTTTTCCAGGATACAAAGCAGGCATGACTATTACCGGTACATGATGTTATCGCCGGTTGGGCGGTGAGTTTTGCTGAGTTTCGGGACGTTACAATAGATACCTGCCGACATAACCGTCCAACAACTGGGTTGCCACTAAATTTTACCCCAGACTCTCCTCTCTCACTCTCATTCTCACTCAGCCCAAAGACAGGGGCCAGACCAGACCTGATCATCATGGATCTTTGCGCCATGTGCTCCTTCGCCTAAAGGGATCTTAGTTGCCGCGATCAGCGCTGATTAATTCACAATGTGAATCGTGCAGAAGACTGGACATTGGCTGGTGATACTTGATCTGTTTAGTTGTTACTTGTTAGCGCTCTCTAAGGGTATCTATCCATCCTTCAGATAAGACCAGATCGGCAGAAAGTCAACCAACTGCTTATTACCGAAAACATCATTTGCAACCTAAAGAAATGAGACAAGCACCATCATATATTTGTACCTCACTTGGGACTTATGTTCATTAGCGAATGACGTTAATAAACCGTTCTTATAAATTGTTCTACCGACTCCATGTTAATTGAACTACTGTAGGTATAACTTCCGAAACACAACATCCATTGAGTCCATTGAGATCCACTGACTCCATCAGCAAACAACCGACCAAGATTGACCAATGGATCCCAGTGACGTGCTCAACTAATGCGGGGTTTGAAGAATCGTATTCTGTCAAAAACAATCTCCCTCAATTTCGCCAAATATCTCGGTAGTTAGCTTACCATACTTCCCGATACCTTAGGAAATCGATATCAAACACGACACAAATTACAACTCCGGTCAATATAGGCCGATGCGCCTTGAAACATCGCGTCGTCATGGCTCCATTGACGAGGCTGAGAGCAGAGAATCACGTACCATTGGATGTCATGGTCGACTATTACTCGCAAAGAGCTTCAGTCCCTGGGACCCTTCTCATAACTGAAGCCACCTTTGTCTCGGAAAAGTCACGAGGCCGAGACGAACATGCGCCAGGGATATATACCCGAGAGCAAGTCGATGCATGGAAACGTGTAACGAGCGAGGTTCACAAGAAGGGTTCATTTATCTTCATGCAGCTTTGGCATGTCGGCAGAGCAGCCCGTCAACAAGCTCTAGACAAGGCTGGTCTGGAGATGGTCAGCAGCAGTAATATCCCCATCGACAATGATCACCCGGTACCTCGACCCATGACGACCGAAGAGATATGGGAATCCATCAGGTCTTTCGCCAGCGCAGCTAGGAACGCGATTGATGCTGGTTTCGATGGGGTTGAGATTCATGCCGCCAATGGATATCTAATCGACCAGTTCACTCAGGACACCTGCAACAAACGAACCGACGAATGGGGCGGAAGTATCGAAAATCGCTCACGGTTTTGTCTCGAGGTAGCCAAAGCTGTATCAAAAGAGATCGGTGCCGATCGAACAGGTATCCGATTGTCACCTTTCAGCACCTTCCAAGGCATGAGGATGGAAGACCCGGAGTCTCAATTCACATATCTCATTTCCGAGCTCAAGCCTCTCGACCTCGCCTACCTCCATCTGATCGAACCCCGGATCGCTGGAAACATGGATAAGACGGTGGATGATGAGAAAGAGAGCTTGGACTTTGCTCTTGACGTGTGGGCAAAATCGGGACCTGTCATTCTTGCAGGCGGATACACGGCAGAGAAAGCGAATAAAGCGCTAGACACGCGTTTCAAGGATGAAGCGGTAGCGTTTGCTTTTGGAAGGTATTTCATTTCCAACCCCGACTTACCATTTAGGCTTGCCAGTGACATCCCTCTCGCTAAGTATGACAGGGATACCTTTTACAAGGTTAAAAGTGCGGATGGGTATACAGATTATCCCTACAGTAAAGCATGGATTGAACAACAAAGTAATTAGAACAAAGAGGTTTTTTCTTTCATTTGAGAATAGACAAGTCAGTTATAGAACAAACATTAGATTATATTAGAGAAGGTAACCGAGGGTTCATAGGAATCACTTTTGCATCACAAACCCACACAAAAATCTCTGCGTTCCGTTTTTGTACCAGGGTCCTCACTCACTATCCGTGTTCTGATGGCTGATGTGATAAAGAAAGTCTCCTGCAGCCACATTCGTCAGCCAAACGGAACTGCATAAAGAGAATAATGACGGTGTTTTTAACGACCAATTGACCGTTTGCTTCGATCGGGTTCAGGCTGTTGACGCCCAAAACTGAACGGTAGCACTGATACACGTGGCAGATCACATGATATATCAACTTCCGCACCGCTTAAATCTGCCGGCCGGTTTGTGCGGGCACATTCACTCAGCATAAGCAAAGACGTGCCATCATACGAGGTCGATTTGGTCACTCCAATTCACTTCCGTCTCACTGCTACAGAATAAATACTCTGTCGAAACTCACTCAGACCTTCGGCAATGCGGGGCCCGTCGCCAACCGCCATCCGCTGCGACCATGCTCCCTGATGCCACTATCGACAGAGCAGCTGACAAGCTAGCTGAGTTTCGGAGAGACAACGCTCTCAATGAGCTCTTGGATCAATACTCGATTCTTATTGAGGACTATAAGCGTCTCAAGAGCGACTATGAAGAAGAACGCGAGGGTAGAGAACGATACAAGCAGCTCGCTCGCGGCCAGGAGCGGAATCCTTTTGCTCTAGTCGTCGTTGATGGCGATGGATACATCTTTGACGAGCGCTTTGTCAAAGACGGAGAAGAAGGCGGCAGCAGAGCCGCAAAACAACTAAATGATGCTATCAAAGATAGTCTGCGTCGCAAAGGCCTCGAAACCTGCGAGGTTATGGTTCGCGTCTACGCCAACCTCACTGGACTATCCAAAGCACTATGCAAGAATGGTCTCGCAGGTGCCGAGAAGCGATCTCTCTCATCATTCACAGCTGGCTTCAACAGATCATACGGTCTGGC
Organism: Fusarium transvaalense; assembly: GCA_013623685.1. Taxonomy (NCBI): domain Eukaryota; kingdom Fungi; phylum Ascomycota; class Sordariomycetes; order Hypocreales; family Nectriaceae; genus Fusarium; species Fusarium transvaalense. The sequence continues at coordinate 73,782 of JABFFG010000253.1, forward strand.
TGATTTCATCGACGCCGGCGAATTAAAGGAGAACGCAGACTTCAAACTCAAGGCGATTCTTCGTCTCTACGCGGATAACGCCCAGTGCAAGCACATCTACTTCGCCGCCTGCCATGATGTAGGCTATGTCTCAGACCTTACTCCCTTTAGGGGTAATCGGGAGCGGTTCACGCTTATCCGAACACCAAGTTTGTTGTTCCATAAGGAGTTTGATCGACTTGGTATGAATATCGAAGAACTTCCCGGTGTCTTCCGTCATTCGCCTCTTCAGTTCGCATACACTACTGGGCCGACGAAGGCGACTCTTAACTCTACTCTCAACGGCAGCAAAGCTAGCTCGGCATACGGCATCCCTACATCAACAAAAGAAAACAATAACGACGGCAGAGCAGTCTGTAATTTCTACATGCAGGGCAATTGCCGATATGGCAACGGCTGCAAGTTCTCCCATGACAGCAAGTCATCTAGCCAGAATAGCACGCCTTCGCTGTCATCTATTAGCAACGGCGCCAAAACGGAAAGAAACTTTACCGGCGATTGGCGACGCAACTCTAACTTGTTCAGCGGCGGGAAACTCAATATCGACTCGCTTCCAAAGAAGGAAGATATACCAGATGGCATGGTAGCCATCAACGCAGTCGAAGATCGACTCGACGCTTACTTACCCGCTCCCGACCCTGATGCTGTCAAACGCCTCAAGATACTTTCTCAAGATCGCAGGTTCTGCAATAATGCACAGCTGTACAACAAGTGCGATAACGAAAACTGCGAGTATGAACACGAGCCTATTGATGAGGATCTAAAGCCAGCTTTGGAGCACTTGGCTCGATCCGTGCCATGCTCCCGTCGAGGTGGTTGCCGACGCGCAACTTGCGTACATGGTCACGTCTGCCAAAAGGCCGATTGTCGTCATCGTGTTGGTGGGAAAGGATATTGTCGATTCCCTGCCAAGGTATGCACCGCAGACTACACCGTTAGTGATTTTGTACCAGGCGATGATGCTCCTATCTCATCACCCTCTATGACCTCTGAGGATGCACATAATACAGAGAGCGGAGGTACAAATCTATGGGGTCTTTATTAGCGACTATGTTACGTGCCATACCGCATTATGAGTGGTATAACGAAAGATGCTGGGATAAAACAAACATTTGTCCCGTTGGGTACATGAAGCAAATTGTCAGAAGTCTGACACAATGTCAGTTTTTACAAAGTGAATATTACAACAGGGGCCAGGATGGCATCACAGACAATCGTTCATTCAACTGGACTATTTATGGGGGGGCTTTATGAATGAGTTGTATTCTAGAGATCAGTTGGGGCCAGTTTTGTTGTTGTAACAAAGGCCAAAGAATACTCATCAAATAGGAATACAATCACATTCGCATGCCACTGTTCTTTTCGTTCTTATCTGCACAACGCTTTAATGATAGTCATACGTCCAGTTGGCAGACTATCACTTGCCACAATAACGCTCCATACGAATGCCAGTGTCAAGACTTTGGAGAGAACAGCTTTCATATATGCGGCTCTAGTAGGTGTGGTAGATAGCTGCCGATTCGTGATGGGCAAGAAGTATTTGAGCATCGGCCAAGAAGCTCGTATTGAAAAAGACTCGGCAACTTTGCATCAATCAGTTGGTGGGTATTCCCTTGTGACACTGCAGGCCCGAGGTTGGTGGCTGAAGGATGCATGGTTATGACTGGTTGCAAGGGTACGAAAGCCAAGTGAGAAAAGAGACTACAGCCTGATTTACCTTTCGGAAAGAGAGAACTAGTGGGTTCTTCCAACACTTCCTGCAGCCCAAGAATGAATGCCAGGCTACTGTCAAGGGAGTGTACATGCAAGGTGACGGAGCCTATTAATCTCGTCTCGCGTATCGTTGACAAGCCTTTGCTATCCTTGCACAAATCCCTCAGCTGTCCCTGGAAATTTGCATGTTCCCTTCCATGGATATGCCCAGAAGGAATGAGGTCAGTATGGGACATGATATCATATCTGATGCAGCCACCCCTAAACACAGCAAAGGATTACCTTATTACCCAAAATGAGCTGAACTTTCGATGGATCTTTTGAGGCCTAGATGGTGAGACAATTCAAGTCTTGATCGAGAGATAATTGGTAAGATGGGTCTCATCTGCATCTGCGAGCGACAGCCGAGACCTTGTCTCAGTCGCCTTGATTTAATACTATTGGCAACGCAAGGGCAAAGAGAAATTAAGGCAGTGGAAAGTAGCCAACCGTAGCTTATTGCCTGAGACTGAACCCGAAATGTTGTCTCTGACGCATGGCTAGGAGATAGGAGGCGTCAAATGTTTCCCAGATATAAGTTTTAGGTGAGTTTGCACACCCAAAGTTTTTGTGCGACCACGCTTGTACAACCACTCATCTGCAATGGAGCTTTACGAGAACCATACCAACATTCCGCTAGGATCCTCGCCCCAGCCAACTGTCACCAGTCTCTACAGTTCGTCCCCTTCTTCAGCATTATCCTTCTTATGGCATTTCAGATTGAGATTCTTTGCGACCCTAGTCTTCTTTCATATCGTATATAACCTCTTTTTCCACCCTTTGCGCAAGATTCCCGGTCCCTTGCTTGCCAGAGCGAGCGGGCTTTGGAGGTTGATACGATATTTTCGTGGAACCTGGCACAACGACGTTTTACAGCTCCACAGGAAATATGGACAAGTGGTTCGGATTGCCCCCAGAGAGGTGAGCTTCACAGATGAAAATGCTGTCAAGGCCATATATAGTCATGGCAAGCATGTTCGAAAGGTAACGAACGATGGTTCCCTCTGTCCAAGACCAACGTCCTGACGCGATGCGCAGACAACGTTTTACGATGCCTTTATCGTACCCAACATGACGGTCAGCTTCTTTGCAACAAGAGATAACAAGGCCCATCGATTTCTACGCTCACGTGTCGCAAGTGCATACTCCATGACATCAATTCTCAGCATGGAGTCACTGATCCAGGATGTGATGGATCTCAATCTAAGAAAGCTCGGCGAGCTGGCCGACGAGAGCAACAGCTTTGCAATCGACAAGATGGTCAACTATTTTACTTCAGATGTAGTTGGCCAGCTAGCGATAGGTGGAATGGTTGGATTTCTGGAACAAAAACGAGACGTCGGTGGTATCATCCAGTCAATCCATGATGGTTTCTACTTCATGGGTAACATGGGCATCTTGCCATTGCAAATGTTCTGGATAAACAACCCAGTATCTAAGTGGTTCACCAAAGCATTCGGCGGTGACCGCTTGAATGCCTTTGATGTCTTTATCGATTGGCTGGACGGTAGGGTTGAAGAGAGGATGAACAATGGCCTTTTGCCCAACCAACGGAGAGACCTCCTTCAACATTTCATCGAGGCCAAAGATCCTCAAGGCTATCCGGTCGGCAAGAAGGATGTTATGATCGAGGGTGTAAACATTCTAGCTGCAGGCTCTGATACAACCGCCATTGGTATTCTGGCTTGCCTTGGTTACCTTTTGACCAACCCTCACTCCAAAGCAAAGCTAACCCAGGAGATCGACGAGGCTTACCAGGAACTCGGACTGGTAGATGAGGGGCGCGAGATCTCCTTCAAGGAAGCAGAGAAGCTGCCATTTCTGTCTGCTGTCATCACTGAAAGTACTCGGCTACATCCTTCGATCCAGTACCAACTCCCCCGTGTCGTCCCGCCCGAAGGAGTGCAGGTCGGAGAGCATTTTATCCCTCCAGGCACAACATGTGGCACCAGTGCAAGGGCTGTAAACTGCTCGCGGGAGATATTCGGGTTAGACGCAGAAGACTTCCGACCCGAGCGATGGATTGCTCAAACTCCAGAAGATGAAGAGCGCATCAAGAAGGAAAAGTCACTCCTAATGACGGTGAGTAATATTTGTTTCTCGCCAAGACTTGATTCTAATATGACCTGTTGTAGTTTGGTATGGGCAGTCGTAGCTGCATAGGAAAGCATTTGGCAACAGTTGAACTTTACAAGTATATCGCTCAGTTCTTCCGACACTACGACGCTGAGGTGGTAAACACGGCGAAACCGTGGAACACAAAGACACAGTGGTTCTCTCTCCATCTTGACTTTCTGGTTACGCTTACAAAGAGAGAGCATTAGCTTTCGGAAGGATCAAGAACCTTTTGAACGGGTGGTTCGCTGTCCCGTGATGAGTGTGTAACTTGGAGCTCTCTGGTATCCATTGTATCTGCAGGCATCTAGGTCTCCCCTCAAAGGGGAATTCAAATCAGCACTATACCAATTTGGAAGACTGTTTGATCTATGTATAATGTTTCCACATCTTTAACGTTGTATCGAACCAGGGTTGTGTAGGGTTGATATTGTTTGGATGGATACGTGAAGTGTAGACGACCAGCATGTTTGTTCAGTCATTGAAACAAGGTCAATGTTGGTGCAGATCTTGATGTCACGGGTTTGCTGATGGTAAGTCAAAAACGGAGCATGGCGATAAGAGGTAAGGCTGAGTGTTGTCAATGCTACCCTGTTGGTATTTCATGCTATATTAGGCAAGCAGATAACCTACGACTATCAAAATGCTACCATGATGCATGAACTCAAGTTTCAGCCACCCTAGACTCTACAGCAAGAATGGATACCATTTAGTACCCTAGTACTGTAGTAAGATGGGGAGGATATTGCAGAAGAGGAACAGCCTAAGAGTGGGTCTTAGGTGAAGTAACCGAGTTATTTTGTCTGTTGAGCAAATGGAAACCCAGAGGGCCATCATAACAATTGGGAGAGACAAATAAACTGTCAAGTGATGTGTCAAGATGCCATGTTGGGCCTAGACAAGGGCCGCACAGACTGACAGCACGTGGTAAAGGATCATCAAGATTTAACCCCTGCATAGTTGACTCGATTACCAGATGTGCTAATGACTAGGTAGTGTTGCCGATCAAGCGACTATTTGACCCTGAAAGTGTTAGTGCAGCACTTGACATCGGCCTTGATGGGGACTCTTTCAGCCAGCAGAACATGGCATTTTATCGATAATTGTCCAAAAGCCCACAGAAACTGTGAATAGTGGGAAGCTTGATGCATTGACTGTAATTGCATTTACAGCCGAAGTTATGGCCGGATCTACGAGCATAATGGAACGTGCGGTAGGAATTATTCCGCAACAAAAACGTTAGTCTCGGCCACACTGTAACACTGGAGATCGCTTCCGGAAATACAAGAATTAATTAACTTACCCCATTCCAGCCCCTCAAAAGGCAACGAATCCCCTTCGCTTGGAGTTTTGTTCGGCCCGGAGCATGTTCGCCGACCGCTGTGTTGAGTTTTCGTTGTGGGTGGGACGGAATAACCCGTTCTTGCGAAAGGGCAGGTCAGGTCAGGTCAGGTATGTAAAGAACTGAAATCTGAGCTTCAATGTCAGGTGGCGCATTCACTACCTGCGGAATATGTATTAAGCGACGGGAGCTAAACACTTTCAACAAATGGGATGAGACTACAAGATATTAGTCTTTTTTTCCCCTTGATTCCGTTTCAAAATGCCTGATCAAGTTGTAGCGAAATAAGACACACCAGGACAGCTAGACAGCCACCAAAGACAGCCACCAAGTAAACCTAAGGCACCGTGGCGTACAAAGACCGCTATCGGACATGGTAAACAAAGTCCAGCGCCTTGGCGTCACGGGGACCATCTCTCAAAAGATTCCCCACTGCCGAAATATGAGACACTAATCGACTGTGGCGCTTCATGGCACTCGTTAGTGGCCAACTTCCCCTGATTCTACTGCGTAATGGATAGGTGATCAACTGGATGAGAATCTACTCATACCCAAAAGGTGATCTGGCACAGTTTCTGAAACCTGTTAAAGAAAAGGAGATGTACGGAAATATCCACCTGCATAATGATGCGAGTCACTTCCTAGTCCTGGTACAGTAGATCATTCACCGGAAAAAGGTCGATCATATCCATCCTTATAGCCTTCGTCCGCACCGTACAATCTACAATGCTACTCTACACTACTACCGTTCCCTCGGGTAGAGTAGAGTATAGCGCACGGCTCCATACCTCCACCCGAACCCTGGTCCGATGTAATGAATAACACCTTCTCTAACGGACAAGCATCGTATATTGACCCATCTCGACAGATTGATGACAGTCGTGGCGTCAAAGCGCAGATATACCTCCATTTCAACCACACAAACAACTGGCTAGAACACTCCAAATCATCGTTTCGCCACCTCGCACCAGACTCTTTCTGGCTTTGATCCCCGTCGCCATGTCACGACCTCTGCAACGCTTCACGTCAACTTTCCCAGGGGTTCCCATTGTGGCTTAACTAGTCAACTGAACTGGAGAGAAAACGTGGTGTTCGGGTAGAGGGACTGTAACAAGCTAACTCTTGGACTTTCTATGCAGGTACTGACTGACCCTGTTGCTCTTCTATGTATTAAAGCTTGCGGAACCCCGGATCTCCATCTGGCTCCTACTAGATTCGTCTCCTTTTTGCTTTTTCCAAGGGTTCAGCTGCAGCATTGTTGTTTTTCTTTTCTTTAATCCCACTCTTGGGGCATAATCTGTGGCACCTCTACACAACATGTCTGCCTCCACAAGTGACATCAAACTCGCCTCCATGGCCATGGGGTTCACACTTGGCTTTGGACTGCTAACTGTCTGGGAAGCATGGAAACAAACAAGACGAAACAGGAATCCGCTGAGAAGCACATATATCTACATGCTCTGGGGAGAAATCGCTGCCAACCTCATCATCGCCATTATTGGATGGATTTTTCTCGACGGAGTTGTCGGGCCGACGTAAGACTTCTGCGAGCCACTGCTTTCGGGTACACCGAGCTAACAGATTGGGATCTTTCAGTGTACCAGTTCTCTTCTTCATTCTATTCTTCTGGGTGTTGGAAGTCCAATTACTTCTGCAAATCATCGTCAACCGAATCTCCATCATCGCCGAACATCGATCTACCATCTTCAAGCTGAAATGGGGCACCGCTATCATCATCACTCTTGTTAACATCGCCGTCTTTGTTATTTGGATCCCATCACATATTGTTCCTCCTGCGAACGAAACGTAAGTTATTTCATCTTCTCTGGCCACGGAAAGTGGAATGTGACTGACTGTTATGCAGCTTTGTCAAAATCAACGATGTCTGGGATCGTATCTCCAAGGTCATCATCCTCATCGTCGATGCGGGACTCAACTGGTATTTCCTTCGAACAGTCAAGAAGCGACTTGTCGAGCAACACAACCTGAAGAAGTATGAGCCCCTCGTCGGTTTCAATGCCAAGCTCATGGTTGTCTCCATCCTCATGGACGTAAGTCACCCTTCTCCAACCTACTCGTTCGTTCAAGCATTAACACTCCTTAGGGCATGCTCATCGGTCTCATGTCGCTCCCCAACCAAGTCGTTTATATCCAATTCCATCCTGTAGCCTACATGGTCAAGCTCAACATCGAAATGTCCATGGCCAAGCTCATCACTCGCCTAGCCAAGGGCGAGCACGCCGACGATTATTACCCATCCATGTCACACTCTGGCCACGGTCGTAGCGGCCACCGAACAGACGATACACCTTGGACCAACGGCGGAAACAATGTCCAGTTGACGCACCGATCCAAGATAGTAGCTGGTGATTCCGACGACGAGCTACCTGGGGTGACGCGAAACCACAGCGGTCCTGGTATCCATCAGCGAACAGAGTTCCAAGTGACTGTCGAGAACGGTCCTAACCATGACCCTTTCAAAGGAGGCTCAGATACAGATGAGATCCCCTTGACCTATAATACGGGGCATCCCAAGAAGGTGATCATTGAGGAGAATAGCCGAAATACGTCCTTGTCAAGCTTCAGGCAGTCATGAGGCACCCTTGGATATTTTTATTTAATAGCTTACCTGTATAATACCCGATGCCTATGGCTGTTCTTTATTTGAACCTTATTAACATATCTTACTGGTGATAAACCAAGGTTGCACATTTAAATAACACAATATTGGTACACTCCGGATTGCATATGCATGTATTCTCTCAAGAGTCAATTCCCTGTCCGCTCTGTCGTGGAACAAAAAAGTGTATTTTACAACGTATCACTCATATACAAACTGTCCGTACCACTGCCCATGACTTCAGATTGAAACCAGGAATTCAATATGCGCATGTGTAAGGAAATATGGTTCGACTTCTTCTGAGAGAGTTGTTGTGTTGGATGCAGTGGTCAAGTTGGCTCAAAGTATATCAATATTGTGTTTTTTTCAATGTGTAACCTTGATCTATCTCCAAGGAGATATGCTATAGGTTAAAATGAAATAAGGTTCGACTTTCGGTAATATGATGCTGTAGATGGTATAAATACCCTACTACCGACCACCACCTGCCCACTTTTCACCTCCCATATCCATCACATCACGAAGAACCTAACCTGACAATCAATCAGACACTCAACCATTACTTCTACAGAACAACAATATTACCAGTCATACAATTGGCCAAATCAGCTTTTATCCCAGCTTTCGATTTGTCTTGATCAGGGTCCTGGTTTTACGAAGTACAAATACACAATTATCAGCCTTTGATCTTTCCGTCATGGCAACTTTCAAACGATTCCCCGACCTGCCCAGCGAACTTCGAGATGTTATTTGGAGATTTGCTATTCGAGAAGATGTACCTGGGGTACAAATTTTTAGTCATCTTGATAAGTCGAAAGCCTTTACTCCTGAGAGAAAAGTCATGGTGTCTCGACAGGACTATAGATCAGTTTTCTCGGCTCCGTCGCCGCTTCGTTATTTCAACAGCCTTACGGAAGATTCTCCTAGCAGAAATATCTCAACATATTTAATAGACGGCGGCCTATGGACCGCCTGTAAGGAATCCAGACTCATCTTGGAAAGTCATTTCCGACAGTCAAGATGGATTGACAGGTCTTCAATCTCCTACGATGAGGCTCGGGAACGCGAACAGACAATGACTGACAGGGAAATACTGGAGCTGCCCTCAACGGGCAACTTTTGGGGATCACCCCTCCACCATCTTACAGTATTTCCCCATCGAGATCTTTTCATCTTACAGGTTGACTGTCTGGATGATGTTAACTGGAATGATATCGGCTTCGATGCCGGTCTCGGGTCATGCTTATTGGGGTTCCGTGGTGTATGCAATATAGGCATCGAGTTCGACCCCAAGTGGTGGGACCAGGAGAAGGGAGACTGGGATTACAGTATTATCAGTACCCTCGACGATGCTGCTTACAACGCCAGTGGAACTGTCTTCAAGATATGGTTCATCGATCACACTCTCAGGAGGAAGGAGAACGCTCCTGCTTTCAAGGAGATAACAAATGACAAGTGTGATACGAATGTTTTCTACACCAGCGACAGAAAGCTTCTGGAAGTTGAGACATGGTCGCCGTCTGCCCAGGAGCATTGGACATACTTGGAGGAAGAGGAAGGTGATGCAGATTACCCACCTGTCAAAAGTTCTATTCATTTTGTTGATCGGCTTTGGAAGGATATCCGCGACGACTATGATCCCGAACACGTCACCAAGTTTTGTTATGCATGCGTGATTGGACTTCTGGGCTGGGATCACTTGTGAAGTGGCACATGCGGATGGCAAAACAGTCTGTAGTCTGTAGCATTATAAATAGGGAACTGGCACAAGGTATTTCCTATCTTGACACCCCCCTCATATTTGTGTGACTTTTGAGTCTCTTTTCCAGTCTCTAAACTGCCTATCTTTTTTTACTTTTGTTATGCTTTGTTTCTGCTTCATCCGACCATCCTGCCAAGTCCCGTGATCTCAGCACAATACTAACAGAATGAAAAATGTCGAGTTTCCGGATTCTTACTTGCCAGAAGGCTCTGCAATATCGGGCATTCTTCCACTAGTGGCGGAGAATATTGCTCTCGCCTCTCCTCGCTTATGTATCAGTGTATCAGACGGACCACTATGCGACCAAGGCTCGGTACAACATAACGGCAGATAGCTGTCGCTCTTGAAGCTACAACAGTTTTAACAAGTTAAACTCCACATTACGGGGATACCTGGAAATAATAAATATATATGTGTCATTCAGGGAGCTACAGTAGCTTACTGAAGGCTGCAACAGGGCTTGAGACTTACCCAGGATTAGTGCAGGAAGGATGAAACGTCTAGGAGCCGGCTTAATGACGATACTTCTTTGGCTGGATCCAAGTGTTCTGCTTCACCGGGAGTCTCCCACACAAGCGAAATCGCATAGCAGAAAGCTACCAAGGTAGTAGACAATAAATGCGAGGTCAAGTGCGCTGCTAGTGGCTCGACGATCTTCAGTGTATAGGTAGTAGGTACCTTGGGAGAATGATTGTGATGCGGTGCCAACGGCGCGCTAGATGCCCCACTTATCTGCATATGAAATCAAAATACCTAAACCCGGAGATTCTCTCATCTCTTTGTCTTTTTCCCTACTTCAAAACCATTAGCAAAAAGCCCACAAGTTATTTCAACATTCCATCACGGAACACACCGTCCGGTGGAAGCTATTTTCACTTCTCTTCTAGCGACACTCGGTCTCTATTACAGCAGTGAATACTGGTCAAGGAGCCGAAGGCCAAGCGGCACACGCGCCTTCATTGTCACAAACGGGGGTCACACAGACCCCAGGACTGTAGGTCCAACCCTTCCGCCGCGCCCTGTACGTACCTCAACATCAAGTCTTGCTTATGTGAGCTAACAATTATATAGCCGAGCGCATCACCAGGTGGTCGTTTCCCGAGGGCACAGACCCACGAACAATCGCTGTAAGTACGGTGACTTCTCCTTATCCTAGACGCTGTCATCTGACATTCCTTAGGCCTGCCTCACGGGGCAGGCGCTCTCGGCCTCGAAAGGCCAAGGCCAGCCCAGCTGAGGCTGAGGCTGAGGCTGAGGCCAAGAAGGCCGCCGCCGAGGCTGGTCAGGTCAAGGTGGAAGGGGAAGCCTGGCATCATGCGGAAGTCGTAAAAGATAGAGAATCCAAAAATAATTGAACTATGGGCCAATTAGGCCCGTACTGCCCTCCAGTTTTGTGCCGCCTTTTTCACTCATTGCCTTGGGTGGTAATATATATATGCAATACGTCCGCTTTATCTTCCGTCACTAGCACCCAGGTGAAAATGATGATCCATTCGACGAACAATCGACGGGCTAGAGGAAAGGATGATACTCTAGGCCAGAACGCACCTAATGTAAAGAACGCATATCACCTAAACCCAGCCTAATTCATCATAAAGAAATGGTAAGATTTCGTCCCTTAGGTTACCTAGATGTAGTACAAACGGCAAGTCAGAGGCCCCACTTCTTTGCATATGAAATCAAAACACCAAAGCCTGGAGATTCTTTCCTCTCTTTTCCTCCCTCAAAGCCCCCATCGTGAAGAGTCGTAAGTCAATTTTATTTTTACCCCGACAGATCCTGTTGATGTGGACGGAAGCAAATAGCTTCATCAGCTGTTACTTTGCCAACTTGCTACCAGTCGACTCGAGAACTTCAACAGTGAATCAGTGCTAACTTTTAGAACAGACTCCCAAATATCATCTCATACCAACATCCGCTCTCTTCCGTAAGTCCTCTTCGTCATATTGAGTCTTACTTCTGTAGGCTAACAAACATAGTCCTCGATCGACCCATAACTTTTCCGGCGGGCACCGACATTCGGGCCATCGCTGTAAGTGTGCCTAATCTTTTCCTCTTTAGGTCCCTTAGACAGTATGATCTAACATTTCTTAGGCCTTCGCCCGAAACTACGGTGCTTCGGGACCCCAGAACGGGGTCCGAAAGAACAGGGGCAAACGGACCCGTTCGCGCAAGCCCAAGCCTGCCGCCGACGGGGTCGATGCCGATGCCGATGCCGATGCCGAGGCTGAAGCTGAAGCTGAGGCTAAGGTCAGGGCTGAGGTAGAAGGAGAAGCAGAGGATCTTGTGCAAATCAAAAAAGAATAGAGAGTCTAGAGCTTGCTACCGTTGTAGCCTTCCGTGGGCTACAGCTTCTTTCACAATCACATGCACATCTTTCTCAGCGCAGGTTCTGATGGGTATTCGATTACCTGACACTTCCCAAATTTAACCAACCGTCTATGCTTTTACTCTTAACGTACATGGTACAAGCTCATCCATTCGAAGATACCTATTTCAACCAACCCTTGGGTCCTCCCCAGGTTCCCTTAACCATGTAGTTCTTATACACCCAAGGGAAGAAGTCCTTCTTTAGGTGGTAGAATGATCGGCGGGGAACAGCCTGGTCGATGCCAAGAATCTCGCCGAAGGTTTCTTTGGGAACACCACCGTACTTGAACTCAGCCAGCATGACCTTGCCATACTCGGTCAGAAGAGGGCACGAAGTGTAGCCATCGTAGGCGGGCTCAGGCTCTTGGCCCTCGATGGCGCGGAGCAGGTTGCTGACGAGAACAGGTGCCTCAGATGTGACAGCAGCGGCGGTCTTGGACGTGGGAAGACTGGAGGCGTCACCAGCGGACCAGACGTTGGGGAACTTGTTGTGGCGGAGAGTGTTGTCGTTGACGTCGACATAACCAGCCTCATTGGCAAGGGCGCTGTTCTTAACAAAGGCATGAGGTCCCATCTTGGGAACAACATGCATAAAGTCGAACTGCTTGGTGACCTTCTCCTGTCCCTCGGGGCGGGCAAAGATGGCCTTGTCGCCGTTGATCTCTACAAGGTCGTGCTGGAAAAGACCCTCGACACCGCGCTCCTGGCGCATCTTCTCGAGCTCGGCGCTGTACTTGGGAACACCGAACATGACGGGCAGGCCAGTGGCGAAGCTGATCTTGATGGGTGAAGCGGAAGGGTTCTTGGGATCGTAGAGACCCGCTTGCTTCCAGTGGTCAAGGGCGAGCCACATGGACTTCTGAGGAGCACCGGCGCACTTGATCACACCGGCGGGTTGAGTGAAAATAGCGTTACCCTTCTGAAGGCGCTGGATATTAGGGAAGACCTTGTCGCAGAAGTCGTATCCGTAGATAGATGAAACTGGGCCTTCTCGCTCAGCAAGAGCCTCGGGGAGACCCTTGACGCTGTCGTAGTTGATCTTGATACCGGGTGCAACAACAAGGTGTTCGTAGCTAACCTTATCGCCAGTTCCGAGAGTGATGGAGTTATCCTCGGGGGAGAGGCCGTTAACGCTGACGTTGTAGAACTTGAGCTTAGGGTCGATCAGCTCAGGCATGTTCATCTTCAATTCCTCCTTGGTCTTGAGACCAGCTCCGACGAGTGTCCATCCGGGCTGGTAGTGGTGGTACTGAGCAGGATCGACGACGGCAATATCATCATGGGCGAATCGACCAGTTCGGAGAAGTTGATGGCTGATGGCGAGACCAGCAGAGCCTCCTCCAATAACAACGACCTTGTGGCTCCTGCTAGCTGAGGAGACGGCAGCAGCGGTAGCAAGACCTCTTCGAGCATGGCCAAAGGCCACAGAACGAGCTGCCATTGAAATACGACTTGAAAGCATCTTGTCAAACTTTGATTATCTGGAAGTCAAAGTCAAAGTCAAAGCTAACGGCGATAAAAAAGCTCAAGATAAAAATGAGGCCAGAAAAAGTACAATGAGAGTGACGTGCGGTACGTACCCACTAGCGCCTCCCACTTTACCCTGTTGAGCTTGATTTTCAGCGGACCATTATATATCCGTGGCGGAAGCTTACCAAGTTCGGCCAAGTTTCAATTGCGTGATTCAGGGATGATTGCTGTTACCGCCGATGGCCCGAAGTTGAACCCCGATGGCCCAAGACTGCTATCACAAACGGCGACTGCCGGGCTGCAAGCAATATCGAAAGGTCACATTTGTTATTTGACATTTTATATCTCGAAAGCTATTGAGACAGATCGCCGTTTGTAGCAAACGACTAATCAGGACAGGTTCTCGAGGAATGGGTGGTTCTTTTATTCCCCGGCGAAGCAGCACCAAATCAAAGATTGACCGTAACCACCACATGGTTATGAACAGGAAGTCTGAGTTATGCATTTGTTGCATTAATGATGAGAAAGTTTCACAGAAGATGAATAAAGTAAAACAACATGAGATATACTCAGGTTGATCAAAATGCTATTCCCCATCTGCTCCAGACCGTGTAACCTTGATCTAGCTCTAAGGTGATATGCTGATAAGGTTCTTAAAGTAAATGCGTAGTCCTGACGATATCAGGGCTGAGTTGTGAAAGAAATGTGTTCTTCTAAGAAGCTTAACTTTCTGGCGCTTTATGCTTCTTTCTTTACATAGCTGATAAGGTCCAAATTATGTCAATATGCTAATAAAGTTAATGAAATCATATTTTACTTTGCGCTTAATCATATACATGCCGTCCACTTGACAGGATAGAATTGGCACATGCTGAGTATTCGAGTTTGAGCCATACAAGGTTTTTTTTTTTCAGGACGCAATCAGGCAGAGTATCTGTGTTACTATACATAATAAATAGGCCCCTACCTCCCCCCAGTGCGGTCTTTTTTACTCTTCACTTTTCACTCAATCCAGTCTTCATCGTCGAGATCCCGCGAGCACCTTGCCCGTCGCCTGATATTTGTTTGCCATTTCGGTAAATTCTCTTCTGAGCTACGACCTCCCAACACTTCCAAGATGGCGAAATTTACCGATCTACCTAGAGAACTTCGAGACATGATCTGGCATTTCGCTATCCGAGAACCTCGCCCAGGAGTGCACATCCTCACTCACAGTGAAACCCCCGACGAAAATGCACCAGACAGTCAGCTCATGGTATCTCACGGACGATACAGCAACTTATTCTCAGCGCCCTCACCACTTCGATACTTTCCCAGCATCAATGAAGATGTTCCCAGGCAGGATGTTTCATTCTGTCTTAGTGACGGTGGCCTATGGACCGCTTGCAAAGAGGCCCGACTGATTATGGAGGAACATTATCAACAGTCTAGATGGATTGCCATGGCAAAACTCCCCCACGAGACTGGGAAGCGACTACGTGCGGAAATGTCGTATTCCAATCGCCTCAATCACAAAATGATGCCGTCAACAGGCTGGTTTGAGGGAGCGTCCAACCACTACCTCACAGTCTTCCCACAGCAAGATCTGTTCGTCTTACAAACTGGCCGGGTACCTTCGATGTCATGGTACCTACTTGGCGAAGATAAAGCCCTAAGAGGGTTTCCATCGGACTATGCAAGCATATCCCATATAGGCATCGAGTTCAACCCCGACTGGTGGAGTGAAGAGACCAAATCATGGGACCAAGAGGTTATTCAATGTTTCGTCGATGCTGCTTTCGACTGGTACAAGACGTTCCCCAATATATGGTTCATTGACCATGGCATCAAGAGAAGAAAAGATGCTCCCCCCTTCAAAGAAGACGTATCATGTGATTACGGCTTGGGGGATGCGAATGCGTTTTATTCAATCGACAGAAGGCTACTGGAGGTCGACCTCCAGCGGCAGCGCATCGATCGGAACCATCAAAAGACTTCCCATCCTGCTTTAGAGTACTGGAAAGATCGTCACCCAACTTTGGAGTACTGGGATTATACGGGTACAGCTGGGTCTGCGTCAACCAATGACCCCAATCGCTCGTTTTTTGCGTTCTTCCGTCAGCTGCAGATGGACATCGACATGGAGATCTGTCCTCTGGTTCCAGTGAGAGAGGAAACTCGATGCGATTTCCGGCTTCTTGGCTGGGATGACTTGTGAATCGACAGGTCTAGATGTCGAGGAACAGGTTGTAGTCATAGACATGACTGCTGCATCGGAAAGTGCATTCCTTTTTATCCCCTTTTTCGAGAGATCCTGGCCGTTCTTGAAAGTGCTCTTATTCAATTTTACCAAATTTGATTACCCCGTCTCGTAAATTTAAACCGCCATGCAATGATGTGTGTGTCTTCCTGGTCTTGCCAGCGTCTTTTGCCAAGTTCAATCGATATCAGGGAGCCACTTTGGCCCTCAAACATAGGTTTAAGCACGAAAACTTATCAAAGTCTAGACGAAGGATTATGTAAAGAAAGAAGCATCAATATCAGAAAGAATCTTTTTAAGAGAACGAATGTTTTTCTACAGTTCAGCCTTATATGAAAGAAACAGTATCATTCCCCACGTAATGTATAGCATCTATCTGTCCACTTAACCTATCTGGTACCCTGAGGCCCCGTCTGCCGGGGCTCAACACGACCGTCACTTCACTGAAACGTTATTATGCCCGGAGGTCATTTGCGTCTCTGCACTGGCTCTGGTCACCTTTTCACTTGTGACCAGGTTCCCAGGCGGCACCACGTGGAGGTTGCAGAGTCCGTCTTCGCCGCCCGCTGGCTACTTCTTGAACAGAAAGTAGACCAGCCCCGAAGGATTTGAATGCTATAGGGCAAGCCCATTCCGACCGAGTTCAGTGTGTTTTCAAAGAACTCTTCTGACTCAGCTCCGTAGACACTCGAGTACACATCAGACCGATATAATATCGTAGCATTCGTCAGCAAAAGAAACCGATTGCAGGACTTCCCAGCTTAATCTAGCTCATCCCACTTGCCCTCTTTCCAGGGGCTATCAGGAATCTTGACTGGTTTGGCCTTCGCGAGACTTTTGAGATCACCGCGGATTTTCGTGACCATACCAGGGGCCAAGATAGGCGAACCATCTGCATTCCAGCCGCTGACATGAGCTTGCTCTTTGATGTTATCGCCGAGCAATTTGACCCTAGACTCTTTCTTTATCGCCGCGAGTATTTCCAGCGGAATCGAATCAAGACCCGTGTCGCTATACTTGCGCTTGGTGGGGGAGGATCGGGATGAATAAGGGGGAGTCGTGCTCATTGTGTATATAGTGACTATTGATGTAAGCGTAATGTAGCAATCAAACCACTTAATCGTTCCGTATGCGTGCGGGAAAGCTTTCTTATCCTTCTGGGGTGTGACAAGTTGGAGAAAAGAGAAGAGAGAGAATCTCCTCGGGTGTTTCTGATTTTATATGCAGAAAGTGGGGCCCCTGGCTTCCCGTTTGTGCTGCATCTGCATCATCTCCATTGTGCCTGCCATCCACAGGACCGCTGCACTGCCAGCTGTGACTCGTCGTTCCTTCCTTCCCTGGGTGGTAGTTACCTAGGTATGTAGTCAAATGACGTAAATACCACGCGTTCATCGAGAACGCGTTCCTGCATTATCTTGCGCTAGTGATCAAAGATTGCAGCTGCCTAGGTAGGTAGGTAGGTTAGTAGATAGATGTTATGTATAAATAATCCCCCCTCCCTTTTCCTTTCTTCTCTCCTTCCCTCCAACCACCACATCGTCGCCGCGCCGCGTAAGTCACACCCCTTTGCCCTTCCACGAAGAGAGGTTTACTCTTCTGGTTTGATTTTATATACTGACTGATCAGTGCAGTACAGTATGTATATAAAGCTCCAACGACCTGCCTGTGATTGTTAACACAAAGATTACCAAAAGATTCAATTTTACACAATTTCGTACGTACGAGCCATCGGTCTAGAAGGGATAGTAAAGCTGATTTCCATGTGATCTAGCAGCAACCTTTTACCAACTTGTAAGTAGCCCAAGCGATATTGTGTTCCACTCAAGCAGTCTGCTGACCCCCTTTCCAGATCTTCCTCTACCACGTACGTCTGAACATCTCCTAGCGACTGTCGGCAAGCCGGATGTTCCTAACAACTACAATAGTATGCCTCAAAACACCAACGGGCCTTCGGCCCTCGCCGTGGCCTTCGCGCCGGTTGTGCCTCCCCGGGTAAGATCTCCGTTAGCAAATCTGTGCCTCACTAACACGTTCTAGCCCCGCCGCTCTGACGTCAGTTCCGATACTGTTTATTATACTTACTAACTGCGATACTGAAATTGCTGTGTAGCATCCAACTGCGCGTTCCGTGAGTTTGCTGCAGGGCTTCATATGTTGGCAGCAGTACCACTAACTCGTCCCGAACACTAGTATGCGCTGGCGATGGTGGAAGTACGTGATACATGATATTCTTTGTCTTTGAGCTAACAAACTATAGTACTACAACGCTCGAGCTGCTGTGAGACAACCTGAATACTTGTTACCGAGCTAAGGCTGACTTGGGGGATCCTGAAGCGACACGACTGGATCGCTCGTGTAAGGCCAAAACATGCTGCTATGCCGCAACTGTGGCTTCAACTGTTGGCAGATATTAACCGTGGTTTTAGTACCACGAGCATATGAGCCAGCTCCACAAGGAGCAGGCAGAGGTTAGTACAGGTATCACTCCTTTTCCAAATTCAATCCAGGCTGACTGAAATGATAGGCCGACGATGCCGAGATTCGTGTAAGTCAATCATGAAGCTCTCTATGCCTGCCCCGCGGGAGACATTGACTTACATTATTCTCTCAGCGCCTGGAAAGCGAGGGTGTATGGCAACATGTAGGAGCGTATAGGATAAACTTGCTGAATCGTATTAGAAAATTGAAGAAGAAAAGGAGGCCCCCAAGACTGAAGCCTCGGTAAGTATACTGATCCTATCATTTCTGCTCAAAACTAACAGGGTGAAAAGAATGGCGAGGTCGCGGGGGAGACCCCCGAGAACGTATGTACCTCAGTTCCAGCCTCAGACTTCACATGCTAACTGGTCCATAGTAATTTTGGGAAGATGGGGTCTGATAACTCTCTGTCTCTGCCTCATTGTCAGGTGTACTGACCTGCTGAAGCAGAGGCAAGCATTCTAATCACTCACGAATCATATTTGACGCAATGACATAGAACTAATCGATAAACTTAGCAGGATGATGAATACCATGTCGGTAAGTCTGACGTGGGGCTTTTTTGTTTGACATCGAGCACGATGCTAACATTTCTAGTAGAACGATAGTTAGACTACGGTAAGACGTCTTACGGGCTGTTGTGGCTAGCGAGACTAACACCAGTGGAGAAGTGTTTTTAAGACACCACCAGGGCTGCGGCCCCTTTTCATCAGATAGCCCCAACGTTGCGTGACACATGAGTGACTAACATTATAGGACATTGACTACCAACAGACATCCCAATCCAGGACTAACAAAGGTGACCTTCAAGAACAAAATTACGCAAGTGCGCACGTTCAAATGATGATTTGTCTGATGGACAAGGAACGAGAACTAGGTAGCAAGAGGTCCAGTACCCTAAGCTTATAACAGAAAGATTGAAGATACGACCTAAAATAGCTTGAACTGGCGGCAAAGTTTCGTCTCTTAGGTTACACGTCAACCTTTCGACTGCAATGGGGGCTCTTTACCCGACAATCCTGTTTCAGGAGTTATCTGTATACTATAGTAACAAAAATCTCACGTCAGAAACCTGACACCAAAAGCTCGAACATCACCAGAAACTCACATCATCCTCAGCAATCTGCAAATTAACACCTATACCAGCTGCTCTCCCGCCACTAAACTCCACTGCTTCATCATCTATCACAGAAGCACAGCTACCGACAGCGAAAACTCCTCGCATGCTAGTTTCCTGAAAATCGCCTTCAACCAGAATGCGTCCCTGTAATGTCATCTCGAGCTCCAACTCTTGTGCAAATGATCCCCTGACATGTGATTTGGGCTTATGGGCTATGAAGCTATAGACAGCTTTCGTTCCGTCCGCAAACTCAACAACGACAGATGATCCTGTATCAGCTCTTGTAAAACATTTGATAGCCTTGGTGTTGATCCTAAACCCCCGGTCAGCAGCGACAAGGATTTGTGGATGGCGCTCAAGATGAGGTAAGCCGTTGATCAACAGGGTCATATCGGGTGTATATTGGCGTGCCAGGTGAGCAGAGAGGATGGCTGTGTCCATTGATTCTCGGTCGTCAGACGTGATCAGAGCAGCAGCGCACGTGGCGTTCGGGTTTAGGAATTCGCGAGCTTGCAAACAGTCAAAGCTGAAGATATGTTAGCATCAGCCATAGCTTCTGGGTATATTCTCACATCTTCGTTCCCCATAATTCCACATGACCAGGTATCTCAGGGAGCGAATCCCGAGTTCCTGTGGCAAGTATAACCTTTCTTCCTTTCCAGCACTGGCCTATTGCATCCTCCACCTCGAAGATCATGCCTCTCTCGCGAACAGATTTGGCCGCTGTATTGGTGAAGGCGACCGTCTTGTAGTTGGTCTTCAGTTCGGCTATCATATCAGTTTGAACCGAGGTCGTACTTTTGCAATCATTGATACGCAAACCAGAGCGTTCGGGTTTCCTGAACTCGTCCGAATAAAAAATAGCTGCGCTACGACGAACACGTCCCAAAACCAGAGCCGCCGAAAGACCGGCAGGTCCAGCTCCTATGATCAAGACATCAATGGCGTTTCGAAGGAAGTGAGGTTCGATTCCCTTTGGGTTACTAAAAGTGTGAGGCATGATTGATTGTAATAGTCAAGGTCTTGAGGAAGAGAAAGGGTCAAGATGATGAGGAAAAAGGCTTCAATGCCTTTATCAAGGAATCGAGGTAAGCACTGCTAATGTTTGTATTAGGAGTAAGCAGACGGCTACGCCTCTAGAGATAGTCCTACTAATGTCGTAATTGGTTGTTGGGTATTCCTCTGGATCCTTAGGCTAAGTACTGATGATGATACTTGGGCAAGTGGCACGTAGAAGATGATGTGAGACTGCTAGCTCACCAAGGGGGTGAGAGAAAACACGGATCCTAAGCTTAGGGTACTGAAAATAAATAGCCTAAGAGTGGGTCTGAGATGGTCTAAAGTGACTAAGTTATTTTGTCTCTTAGCCGAGTAGACCTGTGTTTTAATCGCTTACTTCATCGAACTTCAGCGAACCTACTCGCTCTTTCACCCCGTGCATGATCTTCAGACATAATGGCTCCTGATCCGATAGGTGCCTATGAGAACAATCTGGTTTGGGTTCCACAGCATGCCACTGCTCTTGTCTGCTTTCAACAAAATCCACCAGAGCCCATAATGATTCCCGTTTATCGTTGCTTCCATATATTTCCCTTTTTACAGCCCTCTTGGCAAATTTGGCCCATTCAGAAGGGCTCGCCTCGATAGCATAACTAGAATCGTAGTTACCATTGACATAATTGCTTAACGTATCTGAGGATAGCCCAAAGTGAAGGTATTTTAGCTCCTGGTTGAGGACCAAGGACTCTTTTTCTTTGTCGATAGAGTCAAGCACAACTGCGTATTGCTTGGCTAGGGACATAAGAAGAGTGCCAAGTAGCTGTGTGTTTTGCATAGCGGAGAGATACTGAGACGGGCATATTTGGCAATGTGCTAATTCCGTCGCTGTAGCAATTCGATCTCGCAGGAAGTTGAGCCCGGATGGAAAGACAAGATTTGTGTTTTTGCACAGAGCATCCATTGTGAGGTAAAAGCTTGCTAAGCAGGAACAAGATAATGACGAATCTGGTAATAAGCCTTCTGTGATCATGGATGAGGCTGTGTTGATGGGTGGTAGGACGGGAATTTGCGACTGGTCTGGCGTCGTAGAGTGATGTTCGGGGCAAGTATCGATGACGTTGAGTGGCATTCCCAGTAAAGGGTCGATATCCAAATTGTCCAATACACTTGTAGTTGTAGAAGGTGATGGTAAAGTTGAGACACCAGGCTCTATAATTGGAGAGGCACGATTTTGCTGGTCAACCGGGCTGGACCGTGTCGGTGTCAAAGGAGGAGTCAATCTCCGCCTTGCAGGTCGACCCATAGGCCCTTTGGCGGAGTAAACACATGCAAGTCCAAGGCGAGCACATCTGGAGCAATTTGGCTTCTCGCCGTTGCATTTACACTTTCTCTGTCCTATAAGTGAATCGATGATTAGTCTTTTGGTATTGAGCAGTTGCAAGTCGGGCAACATACGGCATGCATCGCAAGCTGAGCGTTGGACGGCACGAGATGGTGTGGTGCCCTCTGAGTAGCGACTCATCTTAGTGTATCGGAGAGTTATTCTAGCAGGATCGGTAAGTATTTTGTTTATTTTGGGAGAGGAAGAAGAGTTGTAATCTGATGTTGAAGAGTAAAGACGCCAGCTCGGAGACTTATATCTTTGATGATTGGTGAAGTTTAGACTCCACTCAATCTAGCGAATCATAATACAAAGATGTTGCCGACCAAATCACTCAGATCCATAGTTCAAACTACTTTATCCAATGAGAGAACACATTCGTCTTAGTACCCAGATGGGAATCATGCATCAAGAAGACACCGGGGTACAAGTTCTAAATAGTTTGAATATATATAAGCAACAGCTTATACGTATACAAGAGAAGAAGGATCCATCTATCCCTTGATGGTTTCGTTCACCCACTTCCAAGTCTGAAGCAACCGCTCCCGATCCAACGGCTGAACATCCTTGATCGTCGCAGATACTTCGCGTGTCTTTTCAACTTCGAACGGCGACTCATCGCTCTTCTTTGTACCAACCACGTCATCAGCCATAAGCCCGTAGGACTCTTTCCACAATCCGAGAAGAGCTTGCGCCGGATGACTGACACTCCTCTCACTGAGTGCCTTCTCCAAGCGCTTGATCCACTCTCGAGGTGAGACCTTCTCAAATTCGGAAGTACCGATACTGGAGGAGAGCCAATCTAACATCTCTGTCCATTTTGGTGTGGTATGGGGATTGAGAACGTGGTAAACTGGTGTTTTAGAAGCTGTGTCATGGTGTCTTTTCGGTTCCGAAAATGATACTTCAACCACGGCTTGTGCAGCTTGTTCAACGGGAAGCCAGTTGAGAGACTCGTTAGGTATGTTGGGTAGACAGCCTGTGATCTTTGCAGTAGAAAGAAGCAAAGGATATGCCTCGGTGGCGTTCCAGACCCCCGATTCATTGCTGCAAAGCTGCCCCACGCGAACGATCGAAGCCAGAGGATCATCACCTGCCTTGTTGTTCAGAGCGTCACAGACCTGTTCAGCCACCCATTTCGAACGCGAATAGCCCAATGGAGAGGCCTCACTAGGATCCTGTGACAGCTTCTCAGGGATCGGCTTGTATTTGGAATCGCTGACGGCTGCGGTGGAACTGACGAAGATGAATCGAGCACCGGCTTCAGCTGACAGATTGGCCAGGTTTTGTGTGCTGCGAATTTGGTCTTCGAAGGAAGGGAGACGAAGACTAAAGTTGACCGCCCAAGCAGAGTGAATTATTGTCCCCACGTTACTCACTACGTCTTTTAGGTCATTGTCGGAAAGTCCCAGATTGCCTTCGGTGAGGTTACACGGTAGGCAGATCACTTTGTCTTTGCTTTCTTGAGATTTCTCAAGTGCATGCATGCCGCGTCGACTCAGTGCTTCAGACACTCGTTGATGCGCAGTTGATGGGTTGTCCGCTCTCAGCAGACAGTAAATCTTGTCGACCTTGGGGTCTCTTCGAAGGAGATCGAGGATATGTGCCCCAAGGAACCCAGTGGCACCGGTAAGAACCACGCTCTTTCCGAGCTGGTCTCTTGAAACCGGCTTGATATTATTGAAGTTGCTATACCTTTCAACAAGTCCATGCATTGCCTTGAGATCACTATCCTCGGAATGTCTAACATGGTGATGATCTCCCTTTCTGACGCGGTGGAGATACTCGGCTAGGCCGTTGATGGTACCTTGATCGTATACTACGTTCAAAGGTAGCGGTTCGTTGCGTGGTGACAAGCAGGACTGTTCGATGAGTTTCCGAATCTGGATACATGCGATGGAATCAACACCTTGACGATACAGATCTTGGTCGGGTTCGACGTCTCGTCCGAGGACTTGGTGAAAGCAATACAGCACTGTTTGAGTGAGCTCGTCATCCGATACACCCTTCGACGAAGAAGAACCTTTATGACTGTATGCTCGTTCAATCTCCTTCGCGTATCGCTCTTCAGCCTGTCGTCGTAGAATGGTGCCTTTGCTGCTTTTCTCCAAAGCCTTCTCACCTTCCTTCACAGGAACAACGACCAGCATGGCTTTCGTGATTCGAGCATGGCTTTGACTTTCGTTGTTCATACGGTCAATATGCGGCCAGACTGAGCTGATCACCTCTTCGCTACTGATGTGCTCAGCAGCAAACAAAAGTGCACCAGCGTAATCTCTTCCTCCGCCAAAAATGAGAACGTCTTGGACTAGTTTTGAAGAAGCCAATATGCTATCTTCAACAGGTGATGGATCGAACTTTTTCCCGTTTCCAAGAGTAATCTGTGCATCAGCCCTGCTATGATATCGCCATGCGTTTTTGATGCTCGAATGCGGTTCGAAAAGATCAGAGGTAGCGTAAGATCCATCCTCGCGGTTTGTCTTTATCAAGAAAGGCCAATCTGGCTTGACGACAAGCTCCGAAAGGCCATTGTCACGCGATTCAAAGGACAGTAGATTGGGGTCGTCAATCGGTCGGAGGAACTGCCACTCTTTATCATTGGCGTAATCACGATGTGAAGACATCAAGAATCCACACTCCGCGCTTCCCATACGCGACAAGAGGTTCACACCAGCTTCCACAAGCTTATCCCCTGCGGCGGGAGGGAGGGCTGCGCCACCGACGCCAACTAATTCCATTGATTGGAGGATCTCGAGTCCTCCATACTCTTCGGAGAGCATCTGAAGGACATAAGGGACTGAGGAAAAATAATTGACTGGGCTTGGACTCTTTTCTCTTGCATACTGTAGTGCTTTGAGGATATTGCTCCCCGTGATAGGCGCATGTCCCTCAGGAAAGAACCAGATCGCAGCGCCACTCGTCCAGGACCTCAGACAATCTGGAAATCCTCCGTGGTAGAGCGGCGTAGTAGAAAAGGTAGCCGGTTTGTCTTGTCCCGGGAAGCTGTAAAGCGCGCCCATGACGCCGAACTGGGTTTGTGGAATGGGCTTTGGGAGGCCTGATGATGTTCCTGAAGTGTGACAGATGTACGCAGTGTCGGATATCTTGTCTGCTTGCTTAAAGCTTTCTTTTGATAAGTCGGCTGGGTGATATCTAGGGACCATGATGACGTCGATCTTGTTGTCCAAACCTCGAGCCCTATGCTCGTACAACTCATCAACGAGAACTTGGGTGATGTGAAGGGTGTGACACAAATGTGTGATTGCTGGTGGTGCCAACTGAGGTCTAGGAGGGTGAGCTACAGACATAACAACCTCCAAAAGGGGGACCTACGCGAGAAGCAGGACTGTATATCCCAAGCGCATCAAACCAAGCCATGTCAAAACAAATTCGGTGGTACTAGCAGACAACAGGCCGATGGTCATGTGTGAAGAATCCTTGGGGGATGGAAGGTGCTGTGATAATATTCGCGCGGCATGTTTTGAAGATTCTGAGAGGCTCCGAAATGTCAAGAAGTAGGGCGATACTGTCTATGTCAGCAGCATATCCAGAGAGCCATGTGAGAAGCCAACCTTGACTCGACTTTAAATGTTTGAACGTTGCAAATCCGAGAGCTGGTGAGTCTGGAATGTTTTCGGCCTGATCGTCAATTAAATCCAGCACCGTCTTCCATTTCTTTGCTGAGCCATCTTGTTGTTTCAGCAGCGCAGCTTCACCGAGGGTACAAGCAAAGTAATTCGGCTTGACAGGTGCCATGATAAACCACCCAGACGTTAGACGTAAGCAATGCAATTGTGAGGTGAACCTATCGTGAAAATGACTGTTTCACTGTTTGTACCCCTCTTCTCAACAATGACAGTGGGTTGAACTGAGCTGTCACTGCTGTACTGTAAACTCATGTCATCATTGACTCATGGTTGTGAGACAAAGCAGTACAAAAAAAAAAGAGGAGCATTACAACGTCATCGACTCACTCCAACTTCACTATGACTGGATCTCTACGCGCTCTGCATATGAAAAGGCAAATAAATAGCGGGAAAAAAAAGAAAAGACACAGTCTTTGAGGGGAAGAAACGTTCTTTTGCTACCTATTACCCCTCTTTTGGTTACGAAAATTGAACTGATACCTCTCAACACCAGAACTTTATCGCATCTCACCTAAATTTAGTGCTCACCCGTTCCTCATTTTACAATCATGGAACGCTCACAAACTGATACTCTGCCACTGGCAAATTCCGTCGAGATTCCCCAGCTGGGCTTTGGCGTCTATCTTTCTCCGCCAGAGGTCTGCGTGAATTCATGCCTCACAGCCCTGGAAGCTGGTTACCGTCACATCGATACAGCGCAATACTACGGTAACGAGGCGGAAGTCGGCAGGGCAGTGCAACAGTCCAACGTCGAAAGAAAAGATGTTTTTCTCACGACAAAGATCCTCGAGGCAGCTGGGTCTGTTGATCTGAGCTATGCCAAATGTGTTGAGAGTATCAAGAAGCTCGACCCGGAGAGCGGCTACGTCGATTTGTTTCTCATCCACAGCCCGAATCCTGGTGCTGCCAAGAGGAAGGAGATGTGGCAGGCTCTTGAGAGGTTGTACGAGGAGGGAAAGGCCAAGAGTATTGGCGTGAGCAACTTTGGCATCAAGCACATTGATGAGCTGAAGCAGTATGCCAAAGTGTGGCCTCCCCACGTGAACCAGATCGAGGTACGCTACACATTCCTGAGCAATAGCGAATAACTTACTGAAGATGAAACAGCTACATCCCTGGCTTCAGCAGAGAGACGCGGTCTCATACTGTGAAAAGAACAACATCGCTGTGGAAGCCTACGCTCCTTTGGTGCGCAACCAAAAAGCCAACGACAAGACTCTTACCAGCATCGCTTCCAAGCACAGCGTCACGCCAAGCAAAGTACTTATCCGCTACTGTCTGCAGAAGAATTGGATCCCCCTGCCCAAGAGCGACACGCCTGAGCGCATCAGGGATAATGCTGATGTCTTTGGATTCGAGTTGGACGACAAGGATATGAAGTCTCTGGACGATCTAGACCAGGGCGACGCGGGTGCAATTGTGCAAGCTGTGGATAACTACTAGAAATTGGCGGTGTTGGGTTACATGGTACATGTTACACCAGGATCTCACCGTTTATTTCAGCCTACTTTAGCTCCCGAAGATCTAAATCTGGATATTGCTCTCATTGCTTATCCTAGTAGCGTCTGTAGATCTGATCATAGATCCGATAAACGAGGCTTTAGTTCGTCCAATGTAAAGTAAATGGGTCCTGGAAGCGTCATTGATCTGATGAATGTTTCAGAAATATGTGAGTTCCCCGTTGAACCTTACTTAAAAAAGGCCACGTCTGCGGAGAGAATGGCCCTCACCGATGGCATGCAATTTGTGTGGTACAACAAAGGTTACACTCATTCATTGCACGGGGTAACAGACCAGGTCCCTTTTTCAGACCCAGCCACGATATTGACTTTTCTTTTTCTCGCTAAGGATAATTTTCGTTTGTTATTAATCTGTAAAAAATAAAAAGTTAGAAGGATCAAATGTAAGGGATAAATGAGTATCGCTAAATCATGACTTCATCCTGTCACAAAGTGCATGACGTCCACGAAAACGCTGTTAGCTCCTCCTCTTCCATCAATCCCATCATCATCTCGTCTCTTTTCCCCTCCTTTCCTTGTGGCACTTCCCCTCTCCTCTCTTTTCTGCCCTGCCATATAAAAGCAAACTGGGGATTCTGATGTTATCTATCCATCCATCCATTAGATCTGCA
Organism: Fusarium transvaalense; assembly: GCA_013623685.1. Classification (NCBI taxonomy): domain Eukaryota; kingdom Fungi; phylum Ascomycota; class Sordariomycetes; order Hypocreales; family Nectriaceae; genus Fusarium; species Fusarium transvaalense. Next base: position 101,247 of record JABFFG010000253.1, read on the forward strand.
CGTCCCTACCAAAATGGAAATACCCAACAACACCACTACCAAAAGGCACAATGCCTATGCAACCCTCATCACCCGCGACTCGTATCTGCCAGGCGTCATCATTCTTGCCTACACCCTGCAGCGTAACCGCTCAGAGTACCCTCTCGTTGTCCTCTACACGCCCAACCTCCCCAAGGATGCCCGCAGGGTTCTGGAGCTGGAGGCGCCCAAATGCAACATGGTCCTACGCGAGTGCGACCATCTGCTTCCGCCCAAAAACATCAAGATGACGCTCATCGCAGAGCGCTTCGCTGATACGTGGACGAAGCTGCGTGTCTTTGAACTCTTTGAATACGATGCTGTTTGCTATCTGGATGCCGATATGGCCGTTTTGGATAACATGGATGTCGTGTTTCAGTGCGAGGAGCAGCTTCCGAATGATTGGATTGCAGCGAATCACGTCTGCGTTTGCAATCTTGATTCCGACTCATGGGCGCCTGCAGACTGGAAAGCTGAGAATTGCGCTTATACGCCACTCTCACATCCCACGGCGCTTAAGGAGCCACTGCAACCAACAGCGACATCGCCTTCACCGCATAAGCTGCTGAACGGTGGTATGTTCATTTTTCATCCTTCGGAAGGTCTTTGGGATCGAATGCTGGATGTTTTCAACACGACGCCTTTGCTCTCAGAATTCATGTTCCCTGACCAAGACTTCCTCGCATTCTTCTTTGAGAACAAGTGGTATGCGCTGGGATGGCAGTACAACGCCATCAAGACGATGCGATACTGGCATCCAAACATCTGGAGAGACGAGGAAGTGATTTGTCTGCACTACATTGTTGACAAGCCTTGGGCGAAGCGGGTCGGACTCGATGGCGTGGCTGGGTACAAGGGACTGGATGGGGTCACACATTGTTGGTGGTGGCAGCTTTACCAGTACTGGGAGGATGAGAGGACCTCCGATGGTATGGGAGGCAATGAGGCGATAGCCCTGTTGCAGAAGCTGATTGCGCCAGCCTATACCATGCGGAGTGGCGTAGGATATATGCAGGTTTCTTTGCCTGTGAGAGCTTGAGTTCGAGATTATACTTTTCTCCTCCGGCGTTTGGGTTTGGTGAATTTCGAAAGAGTGAAAGAGAGGAAAGAGACAAAATTGGCCACTTCAGAGTGGGGTGAGAACAAATAGAAATCCAGGGCGACGTGGCTTCCATACCCGTACCGTTCCTTGCGAATACCACGGGGGATATGAATAAGATAAACATATTTGATGACACTTGCAAACAATAGAAGCAATCTACTCTACCTCCATCCAAGTAGCTTTCAACTGTGCCATCTGCATCCAATCACTCATTTTATTTGCATCCGCCATTCCGGCATGCATATTGTTCATCATATTTGCAGCTGTAACTCCGTGCTCTGTTTCATAGTACCCAACAGAACTGTTACCATGCAAATTGCCATCAGTCGTTCCCATGATGGACGACATTCCATTCATCCCTTGATACATAAGGCTCAGTTGACCCTGCTGCATCGCTTGCATGCGCTTCATTGCCATCATCGACTGAATCATCTCGATGTGCGGTACCGTAGCATTGTACACTTGTACGCGCTTCGTACCAAAAGCACGGAATTCATCCAGTGCCTTTTCTGACTCTGGCGATCCAGGAGGCCCGGCTGCGCAGGCTGCGAGCCACATGTTGCGCATCCGTGGAGACCATAGTTGACAGATCAGAGACCGTTCATCGTAAACGCCTTTAACAGGAACGGACTTGCCAAGCGGAGTATCGGCAACAAAGTTGAGCCAGCAGTCCTCGCAGGCTAGAGCTTCTGGGTGTCCCCACCATTTACTCTTCTCTTTGTTCTTGATGCCAGGGCAAGTTGGGACTCCAGCCCATTTCTTGACATAGTCACTGTAGTAGCTGAACACACCCTTGTCCAAAGCTTCAGCAAACTTGGTGATGAACATGCCCCATCGTGGACTAGCAGGGCAAAAGTTGCATACAATAGTCGCCTTGGGATCACGTTTGGCAGGCTCGAAGAAGCGTTCAAGGTTGGACGTTTCGAGTGCTCCTTTATAGCATGCCTCACAGACATCAAAGTCTGGGCAGCCACCAGCGACAGTCCACCAATTTCCGCCGACGATACCGTTTGCAGTGCACGGTACCAGACCACATATGGCATTGGCCGCATTCCAAAAGACTTCATAGTCGCGACGGTAGAGGGCCGCTTCAAGAGCAATGCTCATGTTGACAGCCGTGTCAGTCATGCTGCATTTCCATCTCTGACCCAGTGACTCCAAAAATGCATCGAATCCCTCAGCTCGCTGATGGCGCTCGAACTCATTCCCGAACCTTGTGAGTGCAAGCTTATCTAGATAGCATGCTTCACATATGGTCATGTTGTTGATCCTGCGCCGCGGAAGGATCCAGTGACCGTTGTTGGACTCTTCATCTCTGCCTTCGCATGCCGGAAGATGGATACGTGCTTTGACTGCTTCCACGAACCCACCCCAGTTGTTGTTCTTGGACATTTTGACCACCGCCGTAGCGATGTAGGGAATGCACAAATCGCACATCCATTTTTCGTCTGGACCTTGTTGGCGGTAGGGTGAGAATCGACTTTCAAAAGCTGTGTCGACAATGCAGTTCTCGTAACAGGCTTCGCACGTAATGAAGCCATCGACCTCGTTGTTAGCCATACCCCACCACTTGACGCAATCCGCAGCGGTACTCCATACCCGACCTTTACAGCTTGGTAATGTCAGACTCTTGTCCACAAAGGCGCGCAAAGCGCCGATGTAATTGGTTTGGAGAGCTTGAGGCCAAAGGACTTCTCTCGCGCGGGGTGACCAGAACCCACACCTAGATTCGGTACCTTCTGGCGAATGGTATCGTTCAAAATTGCTGGCAAGATGACTTCCCGCGACATGATCTGCGTAGCATCTTGTACAAATGAGATACTGCGGCACAGCTGCGAAGCGATACCAGTCCAAAGCGTAGCTCACAACTCGGTTCTCTGGACAGTATGGGAGGATGTCATTGACCATGCCTGTCGCTTGACAGGGTGGTGGCCCTCGAGGCCCCTCCTTGTCAGGGACAGGAGCGACAACAGAGGCCGGTTGGTGTTGATCACTGTTCTGTACCTGGAGATTATTCATTTGTGCCGACAGGGACGCGAGTGGATCTTGATGATAGACATTCTCGTCGGGCTGACCAGGAACTTGCTGGGTTGCGGTCGGCACTGGTTGGTAGGGGTCCGGCGCTTGTTGAACCGGCTGGTACGGCTGGAAGGTCTGACCAGTTGCCACTGGAGCTGGAGCTGAGGGTGCTGGTTGCTGCTGGTACTGATTGTTGACAGCAGTCATGGAAGTGTCATGGGGTTGTTGTCCATACTGTACTTGTGGGGGTGGATGAACCGCTGTTGAAATGTAGGTTTGATGCTGGAAACCAGCTTCTGGCGCAGATGGGAGAATCCCACTGGGCTGATTCAGGTTGTGCAAAGGCGGTGGGGGTGGAAGGGTATGACTTTGACCCAGGGTCGCAGCATTCTGTACAGCTCCTGGAGCATCCGCAGTTGGGTGAGAGACTCCCTGAGGAAGTGGTTGGTAATGCCCTTGGGGAGGTGCAGCGCTCTGCTGAGCTTGAGGCATCGGTGTGCCGTTGGTGGGTTGCTGCAACGGAGGACTATTGTGATGCTGGTGGGGTGACTGCGCGGAAGGAATACTTTGCGCATGATTGACAGGGCTGATGTGAGCGCTCGGGGGTGGAATCGGTTGAGATACTGGCTGTATCGCGGGTGCAGTGACTTGGTCATGCTGCTGTGGAAGGGGAACCTGCTGGTGATATTGTGGTTGATGATGCCCTGGTGACACTGTGCTCTGGTATTGCTGCTGCGGCGGTGAGGGCAATTGAGAGGGACTCTGCACTTGGTTGTATGTTCCTCCTGGCTGTGGAATTGGTCCAACGGCATGCGTCGAGGTTGGCGGCGCTTGAGGAATGTGAATACCATGGTGATTCGGTGGTTGCTGGTGCGTCCCTACAGACGCATAACCAGCAGCGCCAACTTGTGCTGCCGTTTGACCAGCTGGCGCGGAGTTTGCTATCGCTGGGTTGTATGGGGTGCTATTGCTCGCCTGTTGTGGCCACGATGGCGGCAGGTGCCCTTGAGAAGCAGGGCTATGGTGCTGTTGCTGCGGTTGGAGGACTTGCTGAGGGCTCTGTCCATGGCTGGGCGATGCGAAATGTGGTCCGGCCAGAGGGATTGATTGAGGCGATTGAATCGGAACTGCAGGCGCAGATGGGTCTGATTGTGGGTGATGCAATGGTTGGGGATACGGCGAGGCAGCTGCCACGGGTGATTGAACTAAGGGCTGAGTCGTCGCAGCTTGAGAGCCAGCGACCCCATTCGCGGAAGCCTGCACCTGATGGTGCAACTGTTGAGGAGCATGATATCCATGGTGAGGCGACTGCCCAGGAATGCCAGGCGACTGTGTCGGGAAAGATCCTTGATGCGAGATGGCAGGATAGCCTGGAGCGCTGGGCGGCGAAACGCTCTGTTGTGGTGTTGGCGGCGCTTGCTGAGGATAAACTTGCTGGCTCTGGCCATAGCCCTGAGGAAACGAGTTTGTAGGACTCAAGGGCGTCTGGGTCGGGTGTTGGGCAGGGTTGTATGTCGGCTTCGGTGCTTCGCCCGTATACGAAGTGGTGGATGCTGGTGTCGCGACATTTGAGGTAGCTGGGTACTTGGACTTGATGTTGCTAGCGATGTTGCCCAAGAATCCTTTTCCTGATTTGAACAGCGACTGAGCAGTTGACTGCAGCTGGCCTTGGGCTGAAGCTGAAGATGGGGCAGCAAATTGAGCAGCTTGTTGCTGGTATTGCTGTTGATGCTGAGCTGGCGTTGGTGGTGCTGCGACACCATAAGGTGTTGCCTGGTAGCTGGGCTGCTGTTGACCAGGCGGGTATTGTTGAGGGAGACCTGGGTGCTGGACTTGAGGGGATTGATGAAGCTGGGGAACGGGCGGAGGCGACTGGTAATTAGGCTGCTGGCCAGGGATCTGATGCTGAGCAGGGTATTGACCTTGAGGCGATTGCGAATAATGAGCTTGAGGAGTTTGTGGGATCTGGTTTATAGGATGACCTGGAGATGATTGATAGTTGGGTTGCTGATTAGTCGCATACTGTGGGACATGAGGTGGTTGCTGAGCATAAGGCAATTGCCCTGGAGGAGCTTGCGGATAGTGTGCATTGTGCCCCGGCCCAGGTGCTTGTGGAACTTGACCAGGCTGGTGGCTGGATGGAGGTGACTGGTAATTGTTGTAGGGCGGAACACTAGCTGCCATCTTTACTTTGCGATGCTTGGCAATCTCTGGACTCTATGTTCAATGATGACATTAATTTTATTCGCGAAATCGCCAAGAAACCATTTTCAGTGGCAGCATGAGATTAAATATTTCTGTTCACAGCATTGCAGAGGCATTGGTCTGGACCGGTCCACGCATTCAGCTGAACTGTTAGTGTCACATTCACAAGGCACAAATACCAACATTGCGACCCTGAAAACGCCTTGTCAACGACAGTCTTCGCTAGGTGGCGCCTTACACGTCAGTACAGGACAGCCACCTCGCTATGCTTGCCGTTTTTAACGCCTTTTTCTCAGCCGCAAGGCATGGGAATGTCACCAAAAAGTATTGATCATGGAAGAAATACTGACAACGAGCACAAATATATGTTGCAATTCTACGACATGTTTCAACTGTTCATTTTATCAATTGATAGGAAGTCCCTATCAAACCGAATGCCTGAAAGTGCATGAACTTGATATAACCACTATGTCGAAGAATGTAAACTTTCCAATCTACACAAACTCTTTTACTTCTTGTTCTTCCTTATGCAGTTTAGACAGGCATAGGGAGAGGTAGGTTTCTCCTTGTCAGGGTATGAGGCACCCGGGCAGACGCCTTTTGTCTGAAACTCATTGCAATGCACGGTTGGCTCGTGTGTCCTGTTGATGATGAAGCCGCAGACCACGCAAGTTTTCTTGATGACAACGGTTTGACACATGTCGAAGGTCTTGATCTGTAATGATTTGTTGATATTCCTGGAATGATGGGCACCTGATTGTTCACAAGTATTCCTGGGTTTACCATGCTTCTGCTAGCCATTATCATACATTGACGAGGCCAAGGAGTGAGTATGTGAAGAGGTTTTCAATGTGAATCATGCTCTACCAGGCGGGTTGCTTGGCATCATTGATTAGAGACCTACAAAAATACCTCCTCAACACATGGTCACTCATCAAGGGATTGCGCTGTGAACAATACAGCGAAACTCTGGGAGATCTACAGTGATTGAATGAGTTGCTGAGCGTGTGCGAATTACTCAACAGAGTCCTTGGTTGCTGAATGGTGTGTGTCTTTCAACTCGAATCATCATCGCTAACTTGGCCGAGTGGTTAAGGCGCTGTGTTTAGGTTCTCATCAGAAACCAAACCCGCAGTGGGAAACCGCGGAGGTTCGAACCCTCCAGTTAGCATAAAGCGATTCTCTTTTTTGTCTTTTTGACAGGTTAACAAGCTGCTTTATGTATCGCCTACATTTGGTATCGTGGACTTTCCTTTGAAAGACGATATAATGATGGGATACGCAAAGCTCCAACACCTACACCAGCTGACGATGACTTCGGTCAAGCGGCATTATATAGGCTCATAACAAGTTTCAATAATAAATTCATGCTCTTAAGTAGTAATAAAATCTTATACTCCAACCTGAATAGTACCCGGTCACAGAAACCAAGAAGCAACCTTCCATACCCCCCATGTTGCACCAAACAAGGCCATCCACGACAAAATACCCTTTGCGATAAATATCCTCTTGACTATCTGGAACGTCTTCTTCTCATTTAATCGAGGAAATGGCTCGTTGGGAACTTCCTTGCCCAAAAACTTGCAAAGAGGTTCCCATCCGTCTTCGGCCTTGAAAATGAGAACCTCTCGATTCCTTTTCTTGGCTTCCTCGAGGACAATTCGGTAATATGCATCGTAAACCTGCTCGCTGAAGATATCTGATGACCCATACTCTTCTCGGCATTTCTTCACTGACTGCATGTTTATCTGGTACCAAAGACGATCCGCAGGCCAGAGCATGCCGACCCATTTGAACCACGGACTGAAGAAGAACCAGAAGCTGTCTTCGGCGCTTTTGGCCCAGACCTTGCCATCAGGCCTCATGTTGACAACGATCTTGGCATCGGGGTATTCATCCATCAAGTCAGGTGTGAAGTAAATAACCGGAAGATCGCAGATGGAGCGATGGCCGTGAATGAGCTGACGGACCATCTTTTTACGCTTCGCATCATCTTTCTCTCGCAGTGCGTCCATAAAGAGTCGCATACGAGATGCGTGTGGGAGGATCTCTGCCATGTGCATGCATGGGCCACAGTCGAGCTTCTCGAAAGCTGCTTGCATTGATGAAGTAGCTGCACGAGGGAGACCAGCGCCGATGACAACAAGAGGGACTGGTTCTGAGGTGGGATCGCCGAGGCCGCGGGGATCAGTAATGAATCGCATGGTTACAGTTTGAGGTTTGTGGTAGAGGCCAAATATGAGCGTGTTAAAACAAACGAGATCGAAAGGCAGTATGATTCATCTATTGCGAGAAGGATTCTTTAAATGCATTTTCAGGTGGCCTGTGGTGGGTCATCTCACGTATAATCAACCATTCCTGAACATCCATCACAGCTGACATTTCAGCCGCCAAGCTCACGAGCTTTAGATGGCCTAGATCGAGGTACATTAAAGCCGTTTACTTTGTATGCTAGAAACCATGTATCTTGAGTCTAACCGCTCCTACTGCGCGAGAGAGTTCCGACGCCGAATAAGGTAAAACAAATCAGCAAAGTACTTAGTGCTGACGAAAAGCGGCACAGGATGACTTTATGTAATAAGCAGCTATTGGTTGCATGAGAGATTCAAAATACCCTTATGCAATAAGTTCATCGTTATTATTTGTCCCTGAGTATTCAAACACTGGATGCATATGTAACAAATATCTGGACGCTGGAGTTGCACACCGTCCCCGAGGAACAGGTGGTGACTGGCTGGTCTGGGGCTATAGTTTGGCTGCTATGAATGAACTTGTCATTCTGCTGCCAGTTAGAATCTGTCTTATTGGGAAAGAAATGGATGTTCAGTCAGTATGCATCAACAATGTCTCACTAGTGTTCGCTCATCGTGAGTGTCCCACACTTACCAATACTTTCGCGCTCGTGCTCCATGATCTGGATGTCAGCTTACCCATGCAACTGTTTGGCCAACGTGGTCTGACAGATAAACACTAATTAAAATTCGAATACAATCGACAATAACGAGCATCAACCTCCATGTGTCCTGAACTTGTACACTGGTAGTAATGGTAAGAAATGTTGCGTAATGGCACAACTGGACGGGTTCCAAGCCTAATTACCCTACACCAGACGTCGACTTCTGTAGCCCAATGTCCCAACGGCATTGTGAATGCCAGATAGGTCCTCATAATATTTGCATTTCGACATGAAATAACACTTCAAGGAAATACTCAAGCGAAGCGAGATCGCTTTGGAGAGACGATGATCAGCCTTGATTCCCATTCTAAAGCTCGATGACGACAATGACATCATCACGATCACATTGCTTCATCAGAGGCTTCCCTTTTCTTTCAACGAAGAACCCACACGCGACATGTTTGGTTTCTATCACAAGCACAGGATACCACTGAAAAGCCCTTCTATCTCACTTTCACATCACAACAGATTCTCTACAGTTATCTCACTACAGCGAGGGTCATCACCAAAACCAGTCAGAATGAGTTGGATGGACAGTTGGAGTCGCCCTTCCAAGTCTCAAGCAACACCGGCGCCTTTCTACCTACTGCCAGGAGGAGAAGCAACGCCTTACTGTCATTCATGCGGAAGAGTCATCAGTACCCGGAGGACTACAGCGACAGCGAATACCAGCACCCCGGTTAAGTACTGCTCGAGTCGATGCCGGACACAGAAGCCTGGAAAGCTAGACCGTGAGCTCGAGAGGGCCTTTGTGAAATTATTGAACGCCGAAGAGCACGCTGCTCCAGAGAAGAAGGCGACGAAGGGAACATCCGGAAAGCACAAAAAAGGGAAGAATAGCAAGGGCGACAATCGGATCTTGGTGGCCTGCAGTGCAGCGGAGGAGCTCGTTTTTGGACCGAACCGAACATCAATGGAGGAAGAACGCGAAGAAACCCAGAGCGAGGATGAAAAATCTCATGTATCTGAACCCACGCAGGCTGTATCTGAGCCACGAACATCCGAAGAAGACATGGACCTCGCAGAAAACCTCAAAGAAGAAAATCACATCGACGGCGACGTTCTTGCGCGCATGTCCGTCCGAAGCGGCACGCGTATTCGGCCAGCGCAATCCGTATCTGAAGTCAACGGCAGCGTTGGAGGCGAGAAGGGACGCGCAGAGAGAATTCACGAGACGGACGAAATGTTGGAAAAGCGCAGACAAGGACAGAAGCGAGCTAAAGAGCGTGAGATGACAAAGTGCGCAGCTCGAAGGGGCGTCGTGTTTGGATTTTCTGTGAATGAGGATGGTGAGAAGCGACTTTGCGAGGCTGTAATGTCTGGGAAAGTCGTAGAGCCGAGTTTTGCCAAGGGAGATTGGGCGATACGCTGGAGGGAGTCGTAGGCTGAGTGAGTGATGAGTGTCTCAGATACGGTAGTGGTAGTAATCGAGATATTCAGTCGAGCCGTGAAGCGAGGCATTGGTTTCGGGCCGACAGGAACAGATACGGAGATAGAACACCGTTAATCCATCAGAGACACAATGGATCCTCACAAGTGATTATCTGTTCGTCTATCGAGAGATTATCAGCACCAGGGACATTATTAGGTAGGCAAGATATGGATGGTATGGATCCATTTTCTGGGCTGGCTCTTCCCCTGGCTGGGCTTATCTGTCCAGGGGATAATAGCGTGGAATTAGCGTTTTCAGTGGTCACATTCCACCCAACTCACCTTCGATCCTTCTACCCGACCACCCACCGGCCAAACACCGAATGCCCAGAATCCATACCCACATACGGCATAACTAGAAATATTAGAACGTCGTACCATCCTTATCATTCTCAAAATCCGTGCTTTTCTTTCCCTGTGCTAAAGCGAGCCATATCGCGGAGTATCGATCATTGCGGAGGTCGTAAGAGATTGGCGGGCAAAATGGGCCCGCTGGGACTGCGACTGTTTGAGTGCTGCTGATCCCCCATTGTCCTCAAATGTGTGGTCATGACCCAGAGACAGGACTTCCAAACCTATCTTTTCGCAACTCATTGGACCAGAGCCAGCAACTGTAGAATGACATCTTGACATACGATTCTGACGGAACAGTCTAGAAGGCTGCTCTTTTCATTTCAGGGGCCTCAATTTGACGTGCTTTGCCTTTCAAGCCTGTCGCGTAGGGTTCAGCTTTCAACCACCAAGACATGGTGCGCTGTGATGGCTGCCACACTCTTCGCAGTGGGTCTTGTAATAGCTGAACCTTGTAGCGGTGCCTGAATATCACCCGATCCTGTTCACGGCAGGACCATTCTTGTTGGAGCACATAGAAATAAGATTGGTACGCAGCTCACGAGTCAAGGGTTTGACTTGCGACGAGGTTTTGATGTTGGTTTACAACAGACATCGAAAGGTCACAACGCTGTGGCGTTTTGTTCATGGTGGATTGCCTTGTCATGGGTACCAGACTCTTTCGCAACAGCAAGCAAGACTCGGTAAAACGGCAGGAAAGCGCTAAGAAGACAATGCTATTGAATATGTGGTACCTCGAGCGTTTTCGCTTATTGTCTCACAAGGCCAAAAGCCATTGGGGATAGAAGAAGCTATCACTCGTAGCTCAGTTCCAGTGATGAAATATCAGTCGGATGTCAGCCAACCGAGCCTGGGGTAATGTCTTACGCTTCATGTGAAAATGATGCTAAGTCGGAAATAGCAGGTGCTAGACCAACTTCTCAGCCACTGGGTCTCCGGGACCTTTTCCGCTCAGTAAAAACACAGCCCAAAGGCCAACCAGAGATGGAAGTTGTTGACAGTTCGAAAAGCGCTATTTGAGACTGTGGCGCCATATTTATTCTCGAAGGATGATAAGATACGCCCTAAAACTCATCCAACTTGGTAGCGCAAATGCTCATAGGTGGTCAACAGTTCCATCCCCTTTGACCAAGCTATGGTAGATAAGGAGGAAGCGTTGGCTCATTTACTCATTAGAAATACAGTTTACACTAATTTGAACGGGTTAATATGGATCCGTGACAGCGAGGATTCTGGTTGGCATATCCATCGATACCCTGTCTATCATTCACTCGAGCTGAGGCCATCTTCTTGTACAGATGCAGGAGGTGTTTAGACTTGTTGGTACCACATGAGGTCTAGTTAGCTGTTGGTTGGATATAACCCGTATATTCGCTCTCATTGAAACAGGAAAGGGTATGTAGAAGAGGTAATTTGATTGACCAAACATTGGTGGCTTTTAGAGTTCGTATCTGCGCTCATTGATTGAAACCGATAGATACCGCAGTTGTGTACCTTTCAGTGAGTCTGGGGCTGAGAGGTCGTCTTTCACTGTCATACTCAGCTTCCTCTTACAGCTATCTCTATTTCAAAGCCCCCTGTATAGTCGCCTTTAGTGGCCTTCTACGCCGTCAGCTTACAACTGCCGACGTTCCAGAATGTCAGGAAGTATACCTGTCGAAAATGGACGGTAAGCGATCAAGCTTTTGTGATGCCTTGCATGTTTGGTTACTCTTTGAAACCGTCGGAAAGCAGAAAGTCGTGTTCTTATCTTGCTGAGATTTAGAGTGCCCAGCATTTTAGCAGTGATACATCACAGAGACTACTTGTTTGTGCCCAGGGGTCCAGTGCATCCATCGCTTCAGGCTAAGAAAACCTGCAAATGCGACTGGCTCTTTAGATGATCACTAACACATCAAGCGTTGTTGAAGCTGTTGTTGCCCCTACCAAGGCTATGGTCCATCAAGCAACTAGCCATTTGGCCCCAGCCGCGGAACCCCTAAGCGAGGATGCACTAAAGAATTCCTGCAGTAGTAATCTGTAGCTAAATTAGCTTTATTGGCTTTTCTACTGAGAGCGAATTTACGTTAGAGATTGGACCAACAGTGGTTGAGAATCCTGGTTCTAGACGAATTCCCTCACTGCACAAAGGATGCGCTAGTTGACGCACCATGCACAAATAAAATGGAGGAAAATAACGTGGCTGATAATACCAGCTCTTTCTGTGATAGATACCCTTTTCCTTTTCATCATATGATATCTGACCAAATTATACAACATATCTCGCCAAGATTTCATGGCTGAAGGTACTGAGTCATTTGTTCTGGAACAAAGCCAGCTCAATGTCTACCACCCTTTTACCCCAGACACTCGGGTCACATCAAGCCTAGCCGGACTCCTCAGGCGATCCTCGTTCCCCGGATTCCGCTAGATAAGCTACCATACCAGGAGTGTTATGGTCGAGGGGCCTCCTTGTGTGTTCCAAGGATAAGGATAGGTACATGTACTTGTTGGTTGTTGGACGACTTTCCATGTTCCTCTCAAATGCATATCAATCCCCACTAACACCCCGTCTCCCCGTCATCGAACTATTTGCTTGGGTTCGTTGTCATTCATTTTTTCTTTTCTTTCCCCGGCTGAAGCGTCTTTTGTACACGACATATTATAGACCTATGGCCTTAGATGTCGCAAAGTCGAGTTCATAAACACCATGAGTCTCAGGTCAGACATCATTTGCGCCGTGGTCATCACTTGGGTAGCGGCCTTGCTGGCGCAGATCGCTCGTATATTTGCACGACGCATGACAAAGGTACAATGGTGGTGGGATGATTACTTTTGCCTTGGTGCTTTCGTGAGTTTCGCCCTAGTGTACCTCAATGTCTCAGTGACTTACATGGCCTTGTAGATCGTCGGTATAGGATACAATGTGGTGATGATCTACTGTAACTATTTCCTAGCTCCCATCAATATCAATCAACATGCTAATTTAATCAGGGACTGAAAATTGGTACCTTGGCACAACGATTCCCGATACCGTGAGCAAGGCAGAGTACGAGAACATCAACCTCAACGCGCGATTGATGCAGTTTCTCATCTCCATGATCTACTCATACTCGATTGGCTTTTCTAAACTGTCTATACTTCTCTTCTACTGGCGTATCTTCAAGCAATCCGCAATCCGAATCCCCATCCAAGTTCTCCTTTGCCTAAGCGTGGCATGGCTCATCCTTCGCACATTCATGGTCACCTTCCATTGTATTCCTGTCCAGGCCTATTGGGACAAGAGCATCGAAGGCGCTGTCTGCAAGATCAACGATTCTCAGTTCTTCTTCGGCACTTGTCTTACCCATTTTGCTCTAGACATCATCATCCTGGCCTTACCGATTATTGAAGTGTTCAAGCTCCGACTTCAAATGGGACAGAAGGTTGCTATCACTGCTCTTTTTGTTATTGGTTTCGTGTAGGTTACCTCGTTCTCAGGGAAATACCATTGTCTAACTGAGTAGGGTTTGTCTTGCGTCAACCTTTGTTGTTGTCGAATCAATCAAATATGATGTCGATACAACTCAAATGCCACGCGACGTGGCTCGAAACGATATGTGGGGTGTTGTTGAAATAAACATCGCCATCGTCTCAGGTATGTGCTTCCTTCGGATATTAGATCCGCCTGTACTGACCACCACAGGATGCTTCCCTCTTTTACGCCCTATCTTTACCAAGATTCTCCCCAAGAGATTCCTCAGCTCTGCCGGAAGCAGTCATCCCATCAGCCGAACAACGAACGCCATACGTCTTACCACCATCAACCGGACCACCAAAGAAAGAGAAGCAGACGATAACAGCTCTACGCAGGAGCTGGCCGACCCAGAAAGAGGTGGGATTCATGCAGATTTCGAAATCATCGACGCCAAAAAGGGTCCTCAGACGTATATTTCCAGTCGCAACACCGAATCTTTGCATTCAAGGGAACAAGATATGTCCGGTATCTATGTGCGGAATGATGTTGTGCAAGAGGTCGAACAATCGGACTACAGCTATGCAATGAGTCGATAGATTCGCCGGGAGTACATAGATGTATAGTAGTGTTACGGTCTCCTTATATATATACCTATAACACAAGACCAGTGGAGTAATATCAATATCGTACCATCTCATAAATGTTAAGTTTCAGTCTGAATATACTGGTTAGAAATGTTGAGCTAGTTCTCTTTTCTTCAGTTCAAGGCTAACTTTCAACTGATATTAGGCATTAGCCGACACGGTAACAAGATGATCTGTGGCTGACCTCTTCCTGGAAGATATCAAGATGGCATTGCAAGTCATATTATTCAGCTCATATCATCTACCAATCCACCTCACAGTGGCTCCAGCAAGAAGCCGAAAGTTGACTCCTCCGTCTTTACCATCAAATCCTCGCGAACAGCCGGTCCGCAAGCACCGGATCCTACACCAGCAACCTTATGGTCAAGTCTGATAAACACAGCATCCTCTTCATATAGATCAGGAGGATGTTTCGCGTCTTGGATAGTTGAGTCTCTGTGGTTGGAAGCCAAGAAGCTAAACTGTGCCCCATCCAAGCGAGTAGCGCGCAGACCGACATTGGGCGACTTGGAATCTCGCAGTGCTACCCACCGTGTGTCTTCTCTGTTTCCGTTCTCCTGAGGAACATCGTATGGGACCTGAAGGTCAGAAATGGATTCGACGTTCCAGATGCCTACCCGCTGAGAAGTCTTCTTGTCGGGGTAGCTCTCTCCAGGTCCACGGCCAAGCCACTTGACGTGCTCCAGAGTCTTGCTGCCGTAGAGGTTGAGACCAATTCTGGGGATGTGTTCAGGGATGGAACCTTGGGGGGAGAGACGAGTAACATTGACGCTTAGTGCACCAGTGAGATACACAGTGTACTCAATCTCGCAATCCCATCCCCAGAAAAGTACAGGGGGAGTGATAAAGGTCTTTGACTTCAACACAACCTTTTCCGAGTTGGATGAATCCACGGTGAAGGATCGAAGTTGAGATTCGAGTTGGTCAACGCCGAATCGCTGCCAGTAAGGAACTGCGCCAGGAACATCGTTATCGGTCTTAGGTCGCCAGAACGATGGGATGATGGCGGCTTTAGTCTTTGGGTCAGAGTTGAGTACTGTCTTGCCGTTGGAGGTCCAGCTCTTCAACGTGCCGTAAGCTCGGTTAAAGGTAAACTCGAAGTTCTTTCCAGAAACGGTTACGGTTGAGACCTTCTCGGAAACGTCTAGCTTGGAGGAAAGAGTGTTGCTCGCAACAGAGGTAGCCTTGACAGAGGTCTGTGGAGCCTGGAGCTGGTGTTGCGACCAAGCGATTTCGTGTCCTGCGGGGGCCCAAGCCGTCGAGTGCTTGAGGGATAAAGTCACGGTTAGGTAGACCTCACTATCCTTGCTGTACTTCTTGGCATCAACGGGAAGAGAAACAGATCTCGTCTCACCAGCAGGAATATCTGGTACGTCGAAGGCGGCGGACTGAATAATTGTAGATCTGTCCAAGAATTAGCATTGACGTAGGTAGTATGCCAGTAGAGGGACTTACTCTTTTCCAAACTGCTCAACCTTGTAAGAAGCAGTCAAGTGCTCCAACCCAGCAAAGTCATGTCGGTTCTCAATCTTCAACTCGCCATCAGCATACGAGAAGCCAACAGGCTGAATGACCTTCTTGAACTCAATAAGACCAGGAGTAGGCTCGTGCTGACTGTTCAGCAAACCATCCATGACAAAGGTTCCATCGTTGGGAGTGTCGCCAAAGTCCCCACCGTACGCATAGTATCCAGGACCTTCGTGGTCATCCTTCCACAGACCGTGGTTGGCCCACTCCCAGATGAATCCACCTTGGAGACGAGGATAGTCACGGAAGGCTTGCTCGTAGTCCTCCAGCCAGCCGGGGCCGTTACCCATAGCGTGGCCATACTCGCAGAGCACGATGGGTTTCTCAAACTTGCCGTCCTTCACGCCTTCTTCCTTGGCGTACTTGATGAGACGCTCGACAGTGGGATACATGTAACTGTACATGTGTGTAGTCTCAGCCTGTTCGTCTCCCTCGTAGTGGATCAATCGTGAGGGATCAGCTTCAGTGGCGTATTTGAACATCGCTCTGTGGTTATCACCATAGAAAGCCTCGTTACCGAAACTCCAGATAATAACACTGGCGTGGTTCTTGTCACGGTTAAGCACTGCGTTGATGCGGTCGAGATAAGCCTCCTCCCAATCGGGATTGTTAGAGGTGAACTGTGCAGCTTTTCCAAAGGCAAGCTTCTTTCGCTCGCCGTAGTCCATAGACTCGGGAATGTCGAGAGGGCGCGCAACAGCATCGTAGAAACCGTGGCACTCTAGATCAGCCTCTGCCATAACCCACAAGCCGTACTCGTCACAAAGATCGAGAACACGCGGATCGTGGGGCTGATGCGCACAGCGAAGAGCGTTGATATTGTGCTTCTTCATGATGAGGAGGTCGCGCTTGGCGAACTCGAGAGGTACAGAGCGGCCGAGAAGAGGATGATGTTCGTGGCGGTTGACACCTCGAAGGCGAATACGTTTTCCGTTGACTGTCATAAGGCCATCCTTGAGCTCAACCTTTCGGAATCCAACGCGTTGCTGGACCTTGTGAAGTACTGTCTGGGAGTCTTCGGACTTGAGTGTGAGTTCGGCCGAGTAGAGGTATGGCGTCTCAGCAGTCCACTTCTTGGGATCGTCAATGTCAAGCTTGAGATCGACCTTGTTGGACTTTCCGTCAACAGAAGTCTTGGTAGAGCTGATCACAGCCCCGCCGTTCTTTGCCAGCTCGGAGAGCGTAAGCTCAAGGACTGCCGCCTTCTCAGAGAAAAGGTCGACAGAGGCAGTCAGTGTCGCATTTTTGTAGCTGCTGTCAAGATCAGGCTTGACAAAAAAGTCATCAATTCGTGCAGCTGGGAATGAGATGAGGTAAACATCTCGGAAGATTCCTGCTCCCAGTTAGTTTCTCAAACCTTCAGATTCTGACGAGACAAACTCACCAGAAAGCCACCACTGGTCCTGATCTTCGATATATGTGGCGTCAGACCACTGGTAAACCCGCACAAACAACTCGTTCGCACCCTCCCGGTTGACGAAAGCAGAGATGTCGAATTCTGAAGGGTTTCTCGAGCCTTGAGCATACCCGACAAGAGTGCCATTCACAAAAACGTGATATGCGCTGTCGACGCCGTCAAAGCGTAGTCTGAGCTGTGAATTTGCTTCCCATCCTGCCGGTACGTGAAAGTCCCGACGATACGTTCCCGTAGGGTTCTCGGTGGGAACGTATGGAGGGCAGACGGGGATGGGATACTGGACGTTGGTATACCATGGCTTTCCATGGCCTTGTAGCTGCCAGTGGCCAGGAACCTGGATTGGTTCAAATGTGATGTCTTTTGAGCTGGGCTCGGGGGCTTCAATAGCTGTTCCAGACAGCGAAAAGTCCCATGTTCCGTTGAGTGAGATTGAGGTCTCAGGAATATAATACGATCGGGTGGGAAGGGTGTTTCTTCTAAAGACAGCCTCGTTGATATAATCTGGTCGAGAGGGATCCTCCTGGAGAGGAATGCCCTTTTCAATACCTCCGCCCATTTTGACGAAGAGAAGAAAAAGATGATGATGATGTTTGAATGTTTCAAAAGCTCACTTTCGAGGAAGTCCTGGAACCTTTATTTCTTGACATCTGCCTACGCCATCAACCAGCCCCGCATCCTCCGAATGTCCCGCATCGTGATACATTTCTATAACCTGCGTTCCTTATCCCCCAAACACGTGCTTCGGAGTGGTTCGGGGACCTTGGACAACTCCACCGAAATCCATGATAGGTGCGGAGACGTGGCTCGATTGGTGTTGATCTTGCCTGGTTGGATAGTTCAGTGAATGCATCGCAACTGATTGGGACTAGCGAGATGACTGGGGTAGCGAGCTCGGGGATACCGGAGCCGGAATGGGTCAGAGTTGGAAGGGCTCCTTGAACCACAGAAAGCTTGGCTACTGACATCGTGAGGGACGAGGCTAGTAAGGCTATTTCTGATACTTTAGAGTAGGTTTCCTAGACCGTAGATCTTCTATATCCTGAATTTAGATTTCGGGTTTTCCTGAAACACCCTGGCTGTTGTAGGGTGTGTCCCGGCCGAGTACATTCGGCCGAGAAACCTCAATTCTTCTGTGGTTCTGGATATCTCACGTTGTCTTACGCGCATCGACACCGATTGATGTGTTCAAGCTATGTGTTTTTCATCACCGGATAAACACAATGAATCGATAATCATTTTTGTATTATTCAACTGCACGTGTTCTTTCATTACAGACTCTTTAATCATCATCACGCTACGTGATGTAGGTTAACCATGGAGTAAGTTACCCGAGACTGACTCTTCGCGGGAGAAAAGACAGCTTTCAAGATGAAGCGTTTCAGGTACAGCAGTAGCTCTTTTGGTTAATATGATAGAGAATAACAAAGCTCCACATCATATTTCTTTACGGAATCATGGCTAGAGACTTATATCCAGAGATTAAAACGAGAGCTTGTGGAGGTCATGCATGAAGTAAACTCCAAACTTCCAGCTACCAACAGTTGAAGCACGGAAGGAATTTTCACCAATTCTGCTACATGTTTCATCTAAACTAAGAAGTAAACCAATACTTATATCCTTTTGGAAAGCTGATTGCTGTCAATTGTTGAAGACCGGTAGAGGGACTGAAAATGAGCACTACACATTAGTTACTCATGTATATCACATGAAATCAAGGCTTGGACTACGCTTGAAATGTGTTTCTCAACGCTCGTGTCGGTGTTCAAAAAGTAAATGAATCCAATAGGAACAACAGCCACTATGGCACAGACTCTCGCATGATAATGAACTTATCGAGGCCGGCCATTTCCTACTTGGGACTGTTGGTTCTACAATACGAAACGCCACTTTCATTGCCGTCGTAGCCGTCCAACCAACTGACAACCGCCTAATCATGGATAAAAGTGTCTTGATTGGCGAAGGGTTTTTATTGCCCAGGGCTCTTGATTGCTGCCTTGAGCGCAGCTGACGGCCGGTAACGTGGCCACTTTATATGCATTATATTATTCGACTGAACGTATTCTTTTTCTCTTTCTTCATCCCAAGAATCTCATCTAATTTTGAATAACTTGCGAAATAATAACCAGTACTATAGAGATCCGCGCTCAGAACCTCCTGTGAAGATGTTGTCGCCCATATTCAATGAGGCAGCAGCCTCATTTATCGTTCCACTGTCTTTGCTCACAATAAACTTGATCGCATATCTTCATACAGACGACGTTCTACTCGCTGGTATCAACTGCTTCCTCAGTATCTATCTTCTCGGCTACTACTTTGGAAGCGACAATTTCTCTCCTCCTACCACGGATGGTGACATCAAATCCCCCCAGAACTCGGAGCCAGAAACTTCAACAGACCGGTCTCAAAAGAAGGTGAGTGAGTGGTGAGTCTACCAAGAGCCGTTGTATCACTGACGCGATCAAAGTTCTTCTCAAAGATTCTGTTTGGTGTCCTCATTTGTGTAGGCCTATCAGTCCCGATAGCGGTAAGGTATTACTTATGGATACAAGGCATGATAGCTGATATATCCAATAAAGTCTCTATATGTACTCGCAGGTGATATCTACTACGGCTATGCAGACCCTGACTTCCCTTATAACCCGCCTTGTGGTTACTTGATTGGGGAGATCGGCACAAAACACGCTATAACATATTCTCACCAGGTACGTGGACATTTCTCTCCTCAGCTCATAGTCGGCACGCTGAAACTCTTTCAGAAATGGGACAACTGCGATGTGGCAACTGATCTAGGCGCTATCGCGCGTGCGGTTACAAAGCACATCGACGAGAATGGGCACCGAATCAGTCGTACTGAGTGCTTAGAGCTAAAAGAAGGCGATTCGCACAACGGCTACCTTCTTGTTGGTCCATCCGACACCTTTGACATCAGCCTCAAGTGCGAACCGGAGAGGAGCGATTCAGCAATCAACGGGGCTGCTATGGGACTCGGTGCTATGAGGCGAACAAAGTGAGAACTGCCGGCTAGAATTCAAATCGATAGGGAACCGTTTGGAACAGGGGTTAGACAAGGTAGTGCTAACAAGTTAGGGTATGGGTTAGATAGCCTTGAATCAAATAAAAGAGTTTCACTTCCTCAGCGATACATGTAGATGGAAAGCTACTAAAGGGGTATTAAGTATACAAGGTACAGACTCTGCCCAAGATTCTAATAGCAGTCCCTGATATAACTATCCGCCTGTTGTATAAGCCACATACTTCGGTCTACACTGGGTGAATCTCCTCCAAATGACATATCACGCCAGTTTCGAAACAGTCGTTCCAGATGGCTCCCCACAAGTGTGGCGCGTGTACCGATGAATTCCTTGAGAGCGGGTATATGCGATGCGGCGAGAATGATGAGCATAGCACCAGACATACTGTATGTAATTAGCACTTCGTCGGCCTCCAGTAGCGAAGAAAACTCTTACGATAGTGAGCAGATCCATGTGTCGATAAGAACCGTTTGTGAGAAACCCCTCAGATCCAAAGCATGAAGTAGACACGCGTCCAGACATAGCTTGCAGTTGTTCATAACATCCGGTATGGCGGGAGTTACTGCCGATGTCGAAGTCCTCGTATCATCGTAGCTGCTACTCAGCATCCACATCAGATATGGTCGATATATAACCCCCTTACAGGTGAGATATCTTTGTCTGAGGAATCCGCCAGCAGCTGTCGCTACTTCTTCAGTGTCGACGCTGAACGAGAATGATGCCGGTAGTACGTCACGCCAGTCATCGAGTTGACGTTGGAGCTCGGCAACGATCCGAGGAAAGCGAGTATGGTCGAATGCTGCACCTGTATCTCGTGCGTATAATAGCTGATGGACTCTGTTCAGTAAACGGCGCATGCTGATGCAGGCGAGAAAGTAGAGGGAGGATTCTTCTTCGACAATCTCGGACGTATGGGTGTTGTAGGAACTCGGAAGCGGGACCGAGGATTCTACACGAGCGATACCTGAAGGGGGACATGCTGAGAGTTCGGCCATATAGTCGCTGCGTGGCTGTTATTCACCATAGCCATGAATGCACTTATGATATGTAATACTTACCTCTCCAATATGTAGCAGGACCAAAATATTCTTCGAATCCGTTCTTCAGACTCGTTGTCGTGCTTGTTAGCAGGGTATGATAACAAAAGCATGCATCTTGTTGCCGTAGCACTGAGGTATTCCCAAGCTTGAAGTGGTCGGACCAGCGATGCAAAGTATAGACTAGAAAGGTCAGACAAACGAAATCACGGGAAGGCCAAGGGACCTACGCAGTGAAGAAGAGACATTGAGTACTCTGAGAGTCAACTTGCAGATGAACAACATGAAGTTTCTTCAGAGCCAACTGAAAGTATATATCCCCCAACTTTCTCTTCCTCAATCTTCTGTCTTTTTCAGAACTGTTGGCTTCGGTCGTGAAGCGAAGGTCTTCAGCAGCTTGGCTCGCACAGCCTAAAGCTAATGTCAGAAGGCAAAGACATGAGTGCACTGTATCTTCGGATGGCATGCCACTCTGTAGTGTTTGGCGTATACTACCGAGCTGCTCTTGCGACATGGATGGATACCAAAAGTTAACATTTCGTTCGAACGCTTCCAGTATGGATGCAATATCTTCTGTGTCAACATAGGGATACATGGGATTCGCTGTGACGGTTAGAGGTGAACGTGATTGCTCTAGATAAAAGATCGATTCTCCATCATGCCTTAGTAGAGGAAAGACGTCAAAGTGAGGCCATTGGAGAATTGACTCTGTTGTAGAGGTATGCATGGAATCCAAGACGGCATTCTCAAAGTTGTTAATATTCTCGCGGTTATCTTGACTGTTTGGCGTCTGAATAGCTTGGCTTTGACGCCGGAGATTCAGGTCTGGTGATGAGCCTGAGAATGAGTTTGTGCGGTTTATTTGGGGAGAATTAATAGCCTGTTGCTGGCAGGCTAGCTGAATGTTTGCCGGCTAATTTTGGTATGGTCAGTCAGAGAAGAACGACTCTTGTGACTTGAGATGTTTACAATAGTAGATCGTAACTCATGGAGTGTCCTTTCAACTCGCAGAACACTTTCCAAGATTAGATCGTTCTTGCTTCTCCTAGACCCTTGTTACTACCATGCAGCAGGATTCCAGCAGCCAATGAGACTCACGAGTTTGCCTCAGATCCGTAGGTGCAGTCATGGCCGATCGCTGCGCAAGTCGCACAAGGGTTGTTCCCATCACATCTGTTCTCTCATCAGCCGGTCTAGGAAGTGACAGACAGGTCAGTCTCTGAGCTTCAGGGTGCAAAAAACAAATGACCCGAGTGTGGTCTATAAATGGGGTAAAATGACTCACTAATTCTGTCTCTTGCTTTTTCATCCGATGGTGAGTTTGTTGGTGAGGCTCTTTAGGTAGCATTAGACCTTACCTTGTTTTGCGGGTACGACAGGCATCACACTGCAACTAATGAGCCCTAGTCAAGTAAAGCAAGGTCATCCATCAACTTCAGACTCACTGCATGCGACGTTCTGAGTCTCTTCCGTGGCGGCCATTCGGCAGATTCATCGACAGCATGTTCCATGGCACTGGGTTGACTGACTGACGTGAGGTGAGACAGTTTGTTGGTTGTGTTTATCGCTCCGCTACGGGCCGAGGGAAAGAAAACGTGGGGAAAAGAGGAGATAATGAAGGAACGAGTGGATGGCCTGATGGATCAGAAGACATTCGGGGATGCTCGGTCCGAGAGGGATTGGACGTCGTGATTGGAGCGGGAAAATGAAGCTCAATCCCCCAGAAAAAACAGGTTGTTTACCCCAGCTTTTGAACGATTGTTTGATTGGTCAGTCTAAGAGACTGTCAAGGAACGATGCAAAGCTTGATGGGCATGAGACCTGGAGACAGTCCAGGATTGGGTTAAACACGCAGATCGGGGATGTTCCAGGCCCTGAAAGTCGTATAGTCATCCAAGGTCAATTGGGGTAACCGCAAATCCGGGGAACAACGCGACGTCGGACGGACAGCGGATGCCCTCTGGGAATAAGGTCCGCTTTACATGGCACAACTGTGGTAGGACTTGCATGAGTTATATGCGGGCAAGACGTCTTATATAAAGACTCCCCTTCCCAAGTCTATGTGGGGGAACGATCTACAGACTTGCTCTTGGCTCTTTGTTACCAAGCCTGCGTTCTGCATTTCTTGCATCGTTTTATAAACAAACATGGATTCCAAGGCCGATGACAAGGCCGCTTTTGAACATGGCACTGAGGTCCACGATGCTCATGTAGCTGTACAGATTGCCCATGATGTTCAGGCACAAAAGCTGTCACCATGGACCCCTACCATGTTCCGTCTATATCTCGTCTTGGCGTGTGCTTATCTTTGCGGTTGTCTGGTACGGTCTGACAGTATTTTGTCGAGTACTAGATGAATGCTAACAGTGCTGTAGAACGGATATGATGGCTCCGTCATGGGAGGCATCAATGGCATGAAAGCCTATCAGCACTACTTCAACATGTAAGAAGAACCCATCCCATACCCTTGCATAACTAACATTCTTCAGGTCATCGGAAGGATCCTCGACCGGTATCGTCTTCGCCATGTACAACATCGGTTCAATCGCCGCTGTCTTCTTCACCGCCCCCGTAAACGACATGTTCGGACGACGCTGGGGAATGTTCACTGGCGCTGCAGTCGTCATCATTGGTACCTGCGTCCAGGCAACCTCTGCCAATCGGGGACAATTCCTCGGCGGTCGCTTTATCCTTGGTTTTGGTGTCAGCTTCTGTTGCGTATCTGCACCATGCTATGTCAGTGAGATGGCGCATCCTACCTGGCGCGGAACCATCACCGGTCTTTATAACTGTACCTGGTACATTGGCAGTATCATTGCTAGCTGGGTCGTTTACGGCTGCAGTTACTTGGGCGAAGAGAACTCCATCGCTTGGCGAGTTCCTATCTGGTGCCAGATGGTCACATCCGGTATCGTCGTAGCCTGCGTTCTCTTTCTACCCGAATCTCCTCGATGGCTCATCGCTCAAGATCGTGTTGAAGATGCTGCCAAGGTCCTCGCTACATACCACGGTGAAGGTGACCCAAATCACCCGATGGTCATTATGCAGATCAAGGAAATGACAAACCAGATCGCTGCTGATGCTACTGACAAATCGTGGTGGGACTACCGAGGACTCTGGAATACTCACAGCGCACGACGTCGACTCATTGGTGTCCTGGGTATGGCTGTCTTTGGACAGGTCAGCGGTAACAGTTTGAGGTGAGTCACTCCGGACATCATACACCAACATTTTACTAATATTTGCAGCTCCTATTATCTCCCTGTCATGATGAAATATGCCGGTATCGTCGACGAAAAGAAGGTCTTGGCTCTTAACGGCATCAATCCCGTTCTTTGCTTCTTTGGTGCCATTCTCGGTGCTCGCATGACAGACGTTGTCGGCCGTCGTCCTCTTCTGATCTACTCCATCATATTCTGCTCTTGCTGTTTCGCCGTCATTACTGGAACCAGCAAGCTGTCTCTTGACGAACCCGACAACGGCTCTGCTGCCAACGCGACGGTCGCCATGATCTTCATCTTTGGTGTCGTCTTCTCCTTCGGCTGGACTCCTCTCCAATCCGCTTACATCGCCGAGTGTCTGTCCACCGATATCCGAGCAAAGGGTACCGCTGTTGGTAACCTGGCGAGTTCTGTTGCATCAACTATTATCCAGTACAGCAGTGGACCTGCGTTCGAGAAGATCGGTTACCACTTCTATCTTGTGTTTGTCTTTTGGGATTTGTTTGAGGCAGTGATCATCTGGTTCTTCTTTCCTGAAACGAAGGATCGTACTTTGGAGGAGTTGTCCGAAGTGTTTGAAGCTCCTAACCCTGTTAAGAAGAGTCTTCAGAAGAGGGATGCGCAGACTGTCATGAATACCATGAACGTGGCAGGCGATGAAAAGCTTGCGGGAGAAGTCTGAGCTTACCAGTTAGGACATATTCACTGTTATCAGTGAATATCATAGTATAGTTTAGTCCTTAACTTGGTAAGAAGCATAGATCCTATCCTCATATCATGTCGCCTTAATATCAAACTCAGAGTCATATGCTTCATCCCCACTAGTTATAAACTCTAGGCTATGCTTGGGCTGTCAATCAGAAGTTTACAGCTGACATCTCTTTCTAACTATGAAGAGTCAGAGATTAGCCATGGTACGTACGATGGGTTGGTATTTTGTGGCGGCGACGACCAGGTTAGCTTATTGTTGTTTCTGGATCCTTTCCGGCTCCGATTGCCCCGAGTTTGAAATCTGGGGAAATCCTGTTGGGTGTGGTTGTCTTGCGTATGATCTGCGTATGATCTCGGGCTGTGGGGTTGACCCGCCACTCAATCGGTTGAACACCGTCATGTTGTCGGTGACACGTGAAATTCTTCACACTTACATTGAATAGGCTCAAGAGGCCTTCTATTTGGTGGATGGTCGTTTGGAGATAGCTGGTATGACAGGTGGAGGTCGGCTCGTATGCTCAATCACAACTCCACTGGAACTCATCCAATGTCTATACCAGTTATAAATGACCAAGAGTCTTGAAATCGGTCACAACTCTGAACAGTCACTGTACAGACTATTGAAAACGAGCAGTCCAGACTGAATGGCTTTACTTCAAAGAGGCATGGGGCACATCTGTCTAGCGCAAAGACGTAATGAACTCTCAAAACTCCAATCATCCTTCACTCCTTCTTCGACCCAGGCTTCTGTCCGTAAACAACATAACTATTCATAGGTTAGCTAAGCACTAAAGGTACCGAAGCGAGACCTTACATCTTCCAGTAGCCATGAACCTTGGGGTTCCTCAGCTCCTTTCGGACATTGGCACAAAGTGCCAGAACCTCCTCTTTGGACCAATCAAGGACTCTGGTAAACAGCGCCAGACTGACGCCTTCGAGACCTGCATCAAAGTTGACAAGGTTCCACTTCCCGAGCTCCTTGAGCTTGGCATCCTTGGGCCAGCTGTTAGTCGGCCAGCGGTAGATGGTCTCCACAACGTTCTGGAAGCCGGCTTTCTCAACAATTGACTTATACTTGTCTGATTCGCCAAGAGGTCGGCCAAGCTTTCGGGAACCCTCGATGAGGCCTTCTTGCCATTTCATGATTGGGGAGGTTTTGGGATCCAGAGTGCCGTCATCGCAAAATACAGGGAGTTGGATATCTTGAATCTCGTACCAGCCGCCGGGGCTAAGGCCTCTAGAACTCTTATCAGCGAAGGGTTTCTATTATGGAGAGTTTGACCTTACTCATATGCCTTATGTGCCATGGTTTGTGGATCGCTAAAGCTGCCCGTCATCATGCGGCAGAAAATAAAGTCAAAAGGCTGCTTCCATGTCCATTCTTTCTCGAGGTCATCAATCTCGAAAACGCAGTTAGGAGGCACACTATATGTGGTCAGTGAGATACTGCAAATAGAGCAGCATTGTGACTAACAATGGTGGTTGAATGGGACTTAAGTCGACACCGATAACCTGTTCTGTCAGTCTTGAACATAGTTGTCATTCATTGACATTACTTACCTCTGCAGCTGGATGCTCATCGGCTGCATATCTCAGTCAGCTTCAATACATCTGCCACATCTTAAATGCCTACCAAATTCCAATGCCCAGAGACCGGTTCCAGTGCCCATGTCCAACACTCTCTTGGCATTGTCAGCTCCAGGGTTGAGAGCTCTCTTCCCATCTAGTGTGATCAGGTACAAATTATCCTGCAGATCTATTCGTGTCAGCCCTCTAGACTGCCTTCAGTATTCGCCGTACTAACCGAGTCTATCATTTTCGGCCTTGACCAGATGTCAGCAGTTTCAAGTCCTGGTATGCTTTCGTTCTTAACTCACATCATCATTTGGAAAAGCATATTCTAAACACTATCAGCTAACGACTTTATTGGATTGAGTCTTGTACTCACTTCCTTCACTAAGTTTGTGATAAGTACGGCCATTCTCCTGTGCAAACTGCAGCAGACTTGATCGGAGCGACGACGTTGAGGGTTCCTCAAGAGGCTATCTCATGTTCAATATCTGAGTGATTTGTGGTCCAGGTTCGGAGATAACGTACGACTTCAAGCGCAGAGTCAACGTCTGGGTCTACAACCTGTTATTCCCGTTAGCCACGATTCTACCCGCAACTTGGCGCGATGCTTCCTACAATCTGTTCTTCAGCCATGTTGAGTTAATTGGTGCAATCAACGCGTTTTCACGAAATGAGATTTGAAGAGGGGGAAGGCTTAAGTGATGTGAGGATAAGGAATGCTACGTGGAATGTTGACTTTCCTTTGCATGGTTGGTAGCGTTGTCAAGCAAGGGTTCGACACATCCGATTTGACGGGGAGTCCATCAATGGATCCTTGCACTGAAGATTCTCGGCGTACAACACCGGAAGTAGAAGTGATCGACCCCTGCTTCCCTGTGATTTGTTTGTCAAGTCTGCCTACGCCTGCGACAACCTTCCTTGTTGGTTTGGCCTATTTTCATGTGCTGTTGGACTGACTGGTGACCATTAAAAAGTGATTTACTCGTTTTAGTTAGAACAGAACTATTCTCGCAATACGAATTCAAGCCGATGATTCTTTGTTTGTTTGACCAAATAAGTCGTGGGTGTATTATTTAGATTAAGCTCAGACTATGGCGTTCTAATTCTCCTTCTTACAGTTGGTGCAGTAATCCAAGTGAATCTTGCACGAGTTGGACAGATAGATGTTACCACATCGACCAACGTCATCTCGGTGACTTTCCCGACTATCAAATTGTTAGCAATTCATTCAGAAAAACTCGCTTTGGGGATCAACTTACAGTTGCTTGATATCACTACCCTTCATTCCAATACCATAGTCATCGCATGAGAACTGGACAATACAGCTTGCCTTGCCAAAAGTCAAAGCCTTGAGAATACTGCCCATCTGCTCGTAACGGCCGGTGTACTTGTCGTAAACAGTGTCATCCTCAAATTGGTTCAGAGCACTGTCGCAAGCGCTGGCCAAAGCATTGCGGACGTTCTTGTCGCTGCTGCTGCAAATGTCGGAGCCATCACCGTTCGTGTCAGTCGCGGTGGGAACGGGTGTAGAAACAGTTGAAGGTTCGCCGAGTCCAATGGTGTTGGTGACGGGATGTCCCATAATCTTCCACTCGCGGAGAGAGTAAGACTCCCAGACCAGAACAGTGCCCGCGTCTGTCTCAGTGTATGGCTCGTTGTAGACAGTGGGTGTAGGGGCTGGTGGAGGTGTAGTGTACAGGCTAGCAGGGAACTCGGTGTAGACATCGCAGGCTTGTGAGACCATGGGAGCGGTGGCAACCATGTGTTTGCCGTCGCTGGTGGTCTCACAGTTGCAGTAGGGAGTAGCAACTCGGGGACCTCCGTAGGGGACGCAAGGGTAGTAAGTACGGAGTGAAGATGTAGTAGTAGTGGGCACCTCAGTGCTTGAAGCCATGGAGGTGATCGTGTCAGAAGAAGTGCCGTCAGATGAAGTACCAGAAGACTCTTGAGAGGACTCGGTGTTGCGTGTCATAGTGATAAGGGTGCTAGGCACGGTAGTGGTCATATCAGTAGTAGCATCGGTAGTGGTGGTCTGCTCTGTTTTGGTGTCGCTGGTAGTCTCAGTTGACTCAGTGGTAGAGGTGGCCTCTGCGGTCGTCTCTGTACCAGTTGAGACACCAAGGTCACCCCAGTACTCGTCCATCACCTCTTCAAATCTCTGAGCGGTGTCATCTGATACTGGACCATCAAAGTCATCGGGGATATCAACATCAGCCTCGTCAATTTGCACAACGACACCCTCTTCATACTCTGCAGACGCGGTCGTGGTGGCGGTGGCCTGAGTACCAGTGGCACAGCTAGCGATAGTAGGGCAGTCACCAAACTCAGTGTGGGTAAGTGTGCCATCGGTGGTGTAGTACGAGATAGTTCGCGTACAGTCCTCAATCTCGACGGCAGAACAGCCCTCAGTAGAGGTGGTGGTTGCTTCGGTGGACTTGGCAGTTGTCTGAACAGTTGTCTCGGAGGGCTCAGCGGTCGACTTCTCCTCTTCCTCCTTGGTAGACTTCTTATCATCCTCATCCTTATCCTCTCCTTCACCTTCACCGCCGCCGCTACCACCACCGACGGGTCCAGGGATGGACGCAGGGGGGCCGGGAAGTACGCCGGCGGGCAGATTACCAGAGGGCTTCCAGAACCAACCTCCAGGGAAAAGAACGATAGCAGCACCGCCATCGTCAGTAGTCGTAGTAGTACCGGTGAAGTCGGAATAGTCCTTGTCCTGTTCAGGAACATAGGTCACAACGGCGCCGTTTGTGCCAGTGACGACACCATCCTCAGTGGGTGTAGGGTCAGGGTTGGCTGTGGTCTTCTCAGGCTCATTAGGAGCAGAGGTCTGGCCTGGCTCATTCTTGGTAGAAGGACCCTCGTCCTTATCCTCTGTCGGCTTAGGGTCGGGGACATCCTGGGTGGGATCAGCAGAATCCTTAGACTGGGTAGTCTGCTCGGGGGCGTCCGCTTCAGTTGTTTTCTCTGGCTCCTTCTCAGTAGTTGACTCGGGGATCTCTTCCTCGGTGGTAGGTTCGGCAGGAATCTCAGTCGCCTCTGTAGCAGGCTCATGAGGCTTAACCTCAATAGTAGACTCTGCTACTTCACTAGTAGGCTCTGATACCTCAGTAGTAGGCTGTGCTATCTCAGTGGTAGGCTCAGCCGCCTCAGCAGTAGTCTCGGTAGTCTTCTCTGGGGCAGGAACTGGCATGGTGGGCTCAGTAGAGCCTGTCAAGCCAGAGGAAATTACGGAAGGTTCAACATTGGCCTGTGACGTAGGTTCAGCAGCTTCGGTCGACTCTGTAGAGACTAGCGGTGGCTGGTTTTCTGTAGTACCCTCAGTCACTGGCAATGGCTGGTCAGTCGTCGAATCTTGAACTGGACCAGTCTCTACAGGCTGAGTGGAAGCTTCGACGGGAGCGGTAGTGGTATGAGCAATATCCGCGGGACCAGTGGCAGTATCACTTGGGTTGCTAATAGTAGTGGCAGTGTCAGGCTGCTGAGACTGTGTCTCAATGGTGGGGATGATGGCCTCAGTTTGAGTCTCTGTAGAAGGTTGCTGGGGGACGTTTTCTGTCGCAGACTCAACAAGTGAATTGGTCTCTTCGGTGTGAGGAACGAAAGCAGCACTGGTCTCGATCTCATCTTGGCCAGCAGAAGTGGATTGGATATCCACCTGAGCTTCTGAAGTAGCTGAAGAGGGAGGAGCGTCGACATAAGGCTGCGATGATGTCTCTGAGAGAGTGACCTCAGCCGAAGGGGTAGGATCAATAATGGGAAGGCCCAAGTCAATCGAAGTCTCGGTGCCAGTAGCTGTGTCATATGTAGATGTGGTGAAGTCTTGAGCAGACACACCGGATAGTCCTGATGCCAAGCATAGCGCAAGAACGCGCAGCTTCCACGGTTGCTGCATTGTTGAGAGAGATTATACAAAGTCAGAGAATGAAAGCAAGATTGGACGACTATACTAGTGAAAGATAAAGAACGAATGACTAGTACAGCGGGATGAACGAATGAATGACTGAACGAATGAATGAATGAGTGTCCGTGGTGCAGATGGAGGACAGGCTTGTGATAGAGGCGAGACGGTGCCTTTTCATGAAATGAGTGTGCTCAACGCTCTTGAGAGCCAGGACCTCAAACTGATCTACAAGACAAGGTCGCATTTTGCGACAAGTTCGTTGTGGAGTTTAATCTCTTGTGTCAGCTTATTCAACCTAGTCAACTTATATGAAACGCTACCGACCCAGAAAATCAGCCTTGTTTGCAGGACACAGACCCATTTATAGAACGTGCATTCGAATCCTACAATAAAACAGGCTTATTTGGCATTGTTACCAGACGATATCGTAGTGGAGAGCGTATTTTGTCGTGTTGCACTCGTCTTACCTCTAATCAAATCCTTCAGCGGATATGTCCGCAGTTACACCTCAACTGGAAGTAAAACAGTTCAATGTTTTCTTTTACAGAGTCTCTCATATCTCAAGAACTTCATCAACTAGAAGGTCCGGATAAAAAGCATTGCAAAACTTGCATAAAATATAATGACTGGCCTGAACTGATACTTCTTACGGAACAAGAAGCCATCTACAGTCATCAAACGGTAGTTTGATCGGATTTATTCAACTGCCTTGTGAGGCGTAGCAATGGATGCATGCATCTGCTTATCTGATCGGCGATAAGCGAGATTCATCAAAGATGCGGGATACGCCGTTTGGCCGTTTACCCGTCTATCTCGGTCTTTCTCAACGAAGGATTGAGGCTGTCAACAAGCGAAACAGTTAACGCATAAAGCATATACTGATTGGTTCATTCTCCATTCACTAATTTGACCCAGTCCGGGGGAAAAGGCACGAAGTCTACGTTTAGGATACACAAAATAAACAGCCTCGAAGATCTTCCAAGATTCCATAATACATCAACTAATTTATTTTGTCATTTAGGTACATACACTATCTAAGCTTTCTGCGCCCCCCAGGGCCATTCGACCGCTAAACTTTGCCACAGTTAGTGTAGTTAGTGGAGGGTTGCATTGTAATTAAAGGGACAGTGGAGGCTTAGCTTATCACAATTTACTGCAGGGTCGTGTAAGCCTCGAAGGATCAGATTAAGGACATAGAACCATGTCCAAGCACGTACCTACGAGTC
The DNA here is from genome assembly GCA_013623685.1 of Fusarium transvaalense. Classification (NCBI taxonomy): domain Eukaryota; kingdom Fungi; phylum Ascomycota; class Sordariomycetes; order Hypocreales; family Nectriaceae; genus Fusarium; species Fusarium transvaalense. Next base: position 133,059 of record JABFFG010000253.1, read on the forward strand.
CATTCAGAATTTGACTGCTAGAATCAAGATACATACATCTTTCAGTCCCATTCGTCTGTCTGTCTATCTTTTTACGCAGTCATTCGCTCTTTCGTACCCGTTGTTGCTGTCTTCCCAAAGCTTGAGATTAGCTTAGTCACTCTTTTGACTCAACCTACGTTCGTTTAATACTCTTACCATGCGTTTGTCTTCCCTTTGGGTGGCTTCCAGCCTTTGGTTCAACTATGCGTTAGCTCTCCCTGAGGCTTCTTTTGAGCCCTGGGACATCCATAGCAGTTGTGATCCCCACAAGGACATCATTAAGGATGCCTTGACTCAGTCGATTGAGTTGGCTGATGCAGCCAGATCCTCTCTCGAAGTTGTACTCGGAAGACTGCCTGATTACGACACCGATAAGGATAATCATATCAAATGGCAACGAATCGCTACACACATCCAAATGGCATTTGGTTACAAGATTCCTTCTCATCCCGGCCCCGCTGACCGTCGATACACTGAAGCTCTTCGAGATATCTATGCCAGCGCAGTGAGAGTTCTCCCGAGCGACAAAAATAGTCCTGAACACGGTAACAACCCAACCCTGGCCGCACGCCCGGGTGCAAAGCCCGTCATCGCCTGTGGTGACGATGTCTTCCAGTGGTACGGACCCGACGATGAGCCAGAGCCAGGAGTAGGCAAGGTCAAGGATCAACCCCAATTCCAGGACAGGGTGCGACAAGGTAATCCTTATCTCGGTGCCTTGTACTTCCAAGGTCGCTGGTCCTTCAGACGCCAACAAGCGAGCTCGTTGGGTGTTTGCTTTGGAAACCGACAGGCCCTTATTTCTGCGCATGATGACGTGATCATCATCTGCAGTGCTATGACTGATGACAAGATGAAAAACCGCCTTTCCCCCAGGGATTTCAAGGCCTCGGTTTCTTCAGGCACACAGCTTCAAAGCGGTCTTGTGTCGTTCCACACCCAACTTTGGCACGAGCTTTGCCATTGGTTTGGAGGTGTCGTCAGTCCTACTCAACTCGAGCACAGTAAGTCATTCGATTCACTCCAACTATCACCAAACCACGTTATCTAACTTGACGTAGACATCAAGGATCACCCCGCCGTCAACAAAGATGGCCAGGTGCTTTACAAGGGATCCAGCGGAATCAGAGCATTTGATACCATTCCTCCCCAGGGTTACCTTGACTCGAGAGGTTTGAGAAAGCAGGGCGCCTGTAAGTATCTTGTACTTGGAAACCCATACCAATGCTAATATCCCATAGATGGTCTTGAAAACATGATGGAGCTGGCCATGAAGCACAGAAAGGTCACAGACCAATCTGGTCCAGACAAAGCTACCACCAACGCTGATTCATTGATGATCTTTTCCTTGATGATGTAAGTCTTTTCTCTGTGACTTATTGCATTCATTTCTTGTTTGTGATTCACTTTATTGAATGTTATCTAACAACGCTCTATAGGTACAACGACCAATGGGACTGGACCGTGTATGGAAAGGCTCGCGATTTGAGGCGACTTGAGCAGAAGCTCGAGGAAGCCAACAGGAAGAGAAAGGGACAAAACCCCTAATAACATATCTCTGTCTGCCTACTCAGTCACATTTTGCATGTTGAAAGCATGAAAGACGAGATTTATGAGCTGGTTTATACAAACTTAGAATAGACCTTTAGCTCGTCTATTGTTATACCCTAAAACTCAGAGGTTAACTTTCCTATCAACCTATTAATTACCTAGTCTGGGAACTGTTGACCTTGCTGTCCATAAAGCCCAGATTGCAATGGATATGGCCTTACGTAATACAAAGCACGTGCCATTGACCTTGGCACAGAGTAAATATAACAAGTGAGCAGCCCTTCAACATTTAAACCCAACTTTCTCTCATTTCATCAAGGTTTTGGTCAAAATCGTTTAAATATGGCACCTTCAAGTCCCTTAGTGAATGATTCAGATTGGCCTCCCTCACCTGGCTACTCAGTTACAACCCCAAATTCTGAACCTGCATCCCCTGGTTATGAGGTGACCTCACCCGGCTACGAAGTTGCCTCACCAGGTAAGTGAACTAAATCTGGCATCATGAATTACGATGACTAAGAGGTTTCTAGCTCTTTCAGTGATCGAATCTCCCACCCGAAGCTCTGTGAATCCACAGCATCTTAATTGGAGAGATTGCATCTATAAGATCCCTCGCCTCCCGTCTCCCCGCCCTCGTGCACTGACACCAACTGGATTTCGAGAAAACGACACACAAGAGGAACAGAGACACGTTTCTGCTTTATTGCAGACTTCCTCATGGTTCAAGGTTCCGGCTCATCTCAGACGCGATATTCTGCGACTGGCTTTCGGAGACCGCCGGCTCCACATGTGCTTGAAGTTAGATGCCGGTCCGCCGCCTACCTGGCATAGCTCTGGTATGGTTTGCCATCGGGTATCGCCTGAGGATGAGGGGCCAATGACACGCGGAAGTCAGAAAAGGGGTCCTTGGGTTGATGATTGTGATTCTTTGGGTCAGGACACTGAGCCTATTGGGATTATGGGGTGGCTTTTATCTTGTCGTCAAAAGTGAGTAAATGGCGATGTGATGGGTGAAGATCTAGTTACTGACTAGGCGTGGCAGTTACGCGGAAACCATTGACATCCTTTATTCAATGAACACGATCTTGATTTACGACGAGCCGCTACTAACTAATCTTACTCAACTAATATTGCCTCATCGTCTTGCCGTTATTACCTCTCTCGAGATCAAATGGCCACTCAAGACAGTCGACCATCTCCACCCACTTTTCCAGCTCTTATCATTGCCACACTTCCCAAATCTTAAGCGTCTTTATATCTCACTTGAATTTGCATGGGACTTTCAAGACGACTTTGCTCCCGCGTCAATTACCAGTGTCCTAAATAAGTTTGTCAGAAATAGGTCTGATCTGATTGGGTGCGCCATTGCAGTCCCTTTCAGAACCTTTGACAATATCGCCCACGACCTCATTCATACAGAAACCAGTTGGAAACGACAAACGTATAGCGAAATCTGGTGCTCGTTGGATGGTAGTTTGCATGCGATAAGGATGCCATATGTCGACAGTTATCCCCATCCACCGTTTCACTTGGGGCCGAATCCTGGGGCTGGATACTGGCTTTTGGAAGGCACCGATGCACCCCTGACATGGAGATGGAGGTCTAACAGTAACGCTAATGGCTGGTCTGGTATTTTTGAGGGATGGGAGGACTGGGGTGAGAGTGTGGAGGTTTAGAAAGACGCGTTCGGTTAGGTTGTTACGTTAGAAGCAATTGTGATGCCGTTGCTCCGATATCTAGTTCGCTCTGTGTCAGAGTATCATTTGTCTAGTAGTTGTTATCCATGGGTTTCAACGGTCTATATCAAAATAACTCATGAAACTAAACACATTGTCTCAAACCTTGTTTTGGATTTACTAGGTTATCATCTCAATCTACTTTGCCCGTCTAGGAGACAGAATAATTTGATCATGGTGATCTCATTTTGACCCGTTGTTGGAATATTTAATTTTTGTATCCTTAACTTGAGTCTCAAGGTTTCTCTTACACCCTGGCTACTATTTCAGCCACTGTCCCTGCCAAAGCGTTGTGCCGTCCGCCACCACAGACAACAAGGAACATGCCTTTGAAATCTGGAATTATAGACTCTTCACAGATGGACATAAGGATCTTCGTACTGTCAAAGTACCAACACCCTCGTGTTGGTTAACCCTTCTCCTGCCGCAGATCCCCTGACCAGACTTGACCAATCATTGCAGATGTTGACCAGCATCAGGTCTGTCAGCCACCAAACAGAGTTTTCTTGGCATTCTCAGATATGCCTGGAATTTGAACGGATATTGTGCTTTGACTTGTTGGTTACATTTCTTGACATTATGTACGCATTCAGATTCAGGGCAACCTTTAGTCTAGTGGTCAGCAAGGTGTACATGATCAACAAATCATCCCTGGTGATATATGCTCCCAGCTAGTGGTAATAAACAACTGCCGGGCAATAGTTTAAAGGCTTTCCATTTATTCCCCCCGCATTGACCTCCGTCGGATCTTTCTTATCCTTTCCCCGTGAGAAAGCATTGATGATGACACTCAACCTCCTAACTCAAGGTAGCATCAACCCCCTTTTAGCGCCTTTAAACCCGCATCATAGGCGTTTTTAGCGCTTCGCCTTGTACCATTTTCATTCGAACATTGAGAGTTTCACTTGAGTCATTACATTCTGCTTACTGGCCAGTCTGAGACATTACCAGTTCATCTCAGCCCGCATTCCCTTATCCTTGTCTTTGCCTTATTTCCATCCCTTCTTCCTTCTTTCTTTCTTCCAAAATTTGTTCTTCTTCTTCTTCTTTTATTTCCTCCTCCTCCCTTTTTTTGCCCGCGGAGTCAACAACTCCCCCCAAATCGACATCAATCATGCACGATGGACTATAGACCGAATGTCATCGCCTCGATATCCATTACTCTACCACTCGCTGCGCTTGTCCTTGTACTTCGACTTTTTGCGCGACGGACGACAAGGGCTGGATATGGAATTGATGATTGGTTGGCGGTAGTTGCCTTTGTACGTCGTCTTTTTTTGTCCGGGCTTGTCGCGCGCCACAGCTGACAATTCCTTTTACTACAACAGATCGGAGCTCTTGGATATTCAATAGACAACATTGTTTGTAGGCACACACTTTCTTTCTTTCCCCATATACCGATCGTTAACCCTCTATTGCAGGGCTTATGGGCTTTGGTCTCGGTATACCTCTCAAAGATGGCCCGTCGCACCTCACCGAAGATGAACGACTCGAACGATCATATGTCCTCATTTGGATCAGTAGTCTTATGTACACGACAGCCATTGCCGGTGCCAAGTTCGCCATTCTAGCCTTCTACTGGCGTCTCTTCAAATACTCCCATACACGAATCGCGATACAAGTTGTTCTAGCCCTCTGCGTGGTGTGGTTCTTGGTCCGGATATTCCTCTTGACCTTGCAATGCCAACCTACGGCTGCCTATTGGGACCTTGATCGTAGAGCCACCCACTGCCACGTCAAAAGTTCCATATACTTCTTCTCTACCGGCTTGACCCATGCAGTTCTCGATGTCATTATCCTGATGCTTCCTATTGTGGAGGTGTTCCGGATGCATCTCCCTCTCGGCCAAAAGGTTGCCGTAATAGCGCTCTTTGGCTTTGGTGCTCTGTTTGTCTCGCCCTGTGAAATGATATTATTCAGGACTAATACGTGAACAGTGTTTGCGTCTTAACGATACTCGTGATACATGATGCTTTCATGTTGAATAGTTCTAGTAAAGATATTACAGTGACGATGGGCTTACATGGCTCTTTATCTGCCGCGGAGTGCAACCTCAGTAATGTCACAAGTATTTTCTATCTGCCCTCCTACCTAAACTTTCATTAATTATTGTTCAGTTTCCCTGCCAATGCTACGGCCTGCCTTCCGCGCCATCATCCCCTCGTCGTTCCTCGCCTCTCACCGAAGCAAACGCGCCGTCATAGACACGGTACTGGCTCCCGAATATGGCCTGAAAAAGGGCAGCAACGTGACGGAAACCTCGCATCAGAATGGATCAAGCTCGATTTGCGAATTTGCGATGCACAATGATATACCGCCTGGCTACGATCTCGAAGCCTCCCATGCCGGATGGAGTTACGGGACGGAAATAACAATCTCGAGTCCTTGGAGGCATCAAACGCCGCCACCGACGATAAATCAGGGATTGGATGGTATACAGATACAGGAGGAAACTACAGTTCACGTCGAAAGACTCGGTGAACCCGGGGCCGATATGCCCGGCTTGGATGAGATCGAGAGTCCCAAATAAACTAATACAAGTCGCTTCTAATTTGCGACACTAATAATTTATAGTACTTTACTACTGAAGTTACAACTTTGAAGGGACTGAAGATGAGTCACAGCCACACTCTCCTTCCGTAGCCTTTGCCGTTTGTGTTTCAATCAGAGTACTCTGGTTGACACTCTGCTCACTCGGTGGCACATCCAGGGCAGGGTTCTTGGTGAAGAAATTAACTGGCTTGAGATGCACCTTGAGAATCTCGACTGGCATGACGGGAAAGTCTTCAATGCGAGGGATATGGTTCATGCCAAACTGCACCCACAGCACAATATCGGACTCTGGTGTGAGTGTCTCGTTTCTCTCCGCCCAGCCCCTTACGCCGGTGCCACCACGCGACTGATTCGTGTACCATCCTCCAGCGTATAGCTCGCGATCGCGATGCGTGGTAACATAAATATTGTGATCTGCGAACTCGGCGCGTTTGTGAAGGAAGCTGTCTTCGTCGCCCATGAGCTTTTGGAACGGTGGGGCCTGGATTTTGTATCCCACCGGCTTTCCATTGACGGGGTTGAGGGAGTTGGGATTTGTGATTTTGTAGACGCGGCTTAGATCATAGTCAATGTCAAGACCGGATGTTTTATCAACGGTCTTTTCGACAACCTCATAGCCGGTTCCATGGGGGTTCCTTTGCGGGTCTCGAGGGATCTTGTGGGCTTCGGTGTAGGTCAGTTGGTTCGTGTGGCCGTCGATCATGGGATCTACTCGTAGGGAGAAAATATGTTGATGGACACCTGCAAGAACACCAGGGTGTACAACTGTACCAAACGGCACTCCCACTTTGTCCAGCTCGTGATCAATCGGTTGAGTCGACAAGATACCCGTTGCGCGCACTTCATACGTGACTTCTCCAGCCTGGTTGAAGATGAACATGAGGATGTACTCATAGTTGGAGACGGTGATGATGGACTGTAGCACAAGCTCTCGCGAGCGAACCACGGCGGCTCTCCCAGATCTGTAGTTTGTGTGCTTCCATCCAATACCTGCATCTTGCTCATGGATGCAGATTACGTTCTCCATCGGTAACGCATTTCCGTTCTCATCTGTGATGACGCCGCTAAGATATTGAATACTACCCAGACAGTCACATCCCAGCTTGAGGTTGTTGGCCGTAGCGCCAGCACCAGCATCACCGAGGTCGAAGGCTGATTTCTTGTGGAAAGGATGTCTTGGGTCACCGTATGGTACACTCATGTCGGAGAGTGATAGTCTGTAGAATAGCGGACGGTTGTCGTACTTGACATTATACAGCACCATTCCTTCACGCTGGTTGAAGCCTATGCACCAACATTAGCATGGATAAGGGAAGCAGCCCAACATGAGTCTAACATACCAACAAAGAAATTCCACTTCTGCCAAGAAAGAATATTTCCAGTTTCGCCAACTGGGGTCACGGAGAAGCTGGGTCCCTCGGGTTGATTGACATGAAGCGGCTTGAGATCCTTGCGCAGCTCCTGGGTCTCGGGAATATACTCATTCGCAGGCTTTGGCTGGTAAGGTGCCAACGGCTTAACGGTATTGTCAGCGCCAGTCGGTAGTATATCGACGCGAACCACTTTGTAGTGAACGCATTCAATGACTGGTGATACAGGAAGAGGGAAGGCATAGTGATTCGAATCAACTTCGCCAGAGTTGGCTGGATCGCGCATGTAGAGGAAAACCTGGTACATGCGAGCATCGTCTTCAACACCATCGGACCCGTAGATCCAGGGATCAGCGCAGACAACTGTGCCCTCAGGTAGCTTGAGCTTTTCCAACTCAGCCAAGACGATCGGGTCCTCAAGCGCAATCTTTTCAACCTGCTGCACCTCATCATAGATCGCATTACTATGGATGTTCTTTCCGAGCTTCACATTGCTCTCAAGTCTACCTGTGGTCAAATTGACAATGGCTTCGTGGAACATGTCCTGTCATAGCTTTGTCAGCTTCGGCGGTCGTATAGTCAAGATGGGACAAGACGTACTGTCCTGCGAACGTAGTACGCGACGAAGACTCGTCGCTCCAGGGGTGAAGGGGAGTCTCCATTGTCCAAGGCTTGCAGATACGGCGCAAGCTTCTCCTTTGGCGGCTCACTGAGCGTGATAACTTTAAATGATAGTGAGACCGATTTGGGCCAAACGCTTTCGATCAAGCGGGCAGTTGATTGGATCTCATCGCCCGTCAACGGGCACAGTGGGTGAGGAACTGAAGCCATGGCTTTTGGAGGGTAGCAGTCTCAGTGATGACTGATCTAGATTGTTGTTGTTGAAACGAGGAAAAGGTAACGATGCGTTTCTTTTTGTTCTCAATTTCTATTGATGCGGAGAACTCTCTTGCCCCGGAACATGCGTGAATCTCAGCCAACATCATGTCTCTCCAAAAGTTACCGCATCAGGAAATGGTCACCATTTTCTATCACTACCAACTGATATGATTCAGCCTATCAACTAGCCATGACAGGAAAAGCGCCAGGTTGTAAACTTCATGACTGGCGGATGACGGGACTCTGATTGGAAGGGATCGTCTCCTCCGGGTTCCATTGTGCAGATGGCAAAGTTCTTATCGTAGCTCAAGCAATCTGAATCCCTGTCATTGAGGATGAGGGGAAAGGAAATGTGGAAATATGACCCCGCGAAGGGCGCATCCTGGCAGCTTCTTCGATAGCCTATTGACACACGGAGGAATGTGTATTGATTACCCTCGGAGTCGTAATACTTGACTCTACTTACCTGAGAGTCGAAAGAATATAGCCACCTTGTACCAAATTCAGCCGGCTCTTGGTTCGGGGTATAGTCTCTGCTACTCCGTACTCGCTGGGCTGTTGATATAGAACGAAAGGATAGACGTGTCAGCGCAGTCAAATTAAGTATATACTGTATCTAAAAGCATGTATCAAAGTTGTAAAACAATTCCCCCACCAGTATGACCTATCGGTAGCTATCTATGCAAAGGTCCCAGGTTGTGGCCCAAATATCTCCCCTTCAGCAAGCTTGAGCCTTGTGCAGGTATCAGCTTCGCAGCCGCTGTCCGCATGATTTCCAATCCAATCAACTGAAGCACCATGATAGCTGACGGCGAAGAATATCACGACAGCAGCTAGCGCAATACCAGTCTGCCAGGCCGCTGACAGTACGTAATTGTACTTTGCCCAAAACGCAAGATATCTTTTGCGAACAACGACCCATGAGATCCAACCGGGTATAACAGCTGGCCAGACGTATGCAAGGTTGTAGGGAGACCAGATGTGACCGCCGCTGAAGATAACAACGGGGTGTAACTTGGTGAGCCAGTGTGTCTTAGGCAGTCTGCGTGTGGCGTAATAGTACAACACGGGGAACGCCAAGCCAACAGGAAATGCTGCGAGAAGAGCGGTGTACATGCCACCTTGGCCAAACACACGCTGCGGTGCGAGAGAGCCGAAGAGAACGGCTGCTGTAAAGTAGGATTCGACTCCGGGACAGGTGAAACGGTCTTTTTGAGTGCTCTCACATATGTCGGGGATGTTGCGGATTTGGAAGTTCATAACGCCTGTACAGACGATGGCCGAGACGACAGCTATTGTATTGTTAGTACACATCTTTAGACGCGACTCTTGATAACTTACTTGCGGCGGTTTGGCACCAAAAGGTCTGGCGCTGAGGAATCTTGAGATAGTGGCCCAGCTTCAAGTCGTTGGCAAAGTCGAGAGCGTGAGCTACAGTCACGTATCCAAAGCCTTTGAAGAAGTTCATCTGAGGTTATTAGTTAAGAGGTTCGAATTATTTGCAACAGCTGAATGCTTACCGCCAAGGCGTTTCCTGGTTGCCATGCTCCTCCAATAAACTCCGCCAGAACGTTGAACTCAACCTCGATACCAGTAGTAGCGTAGATGATTCCGGTGGGTACGGTGAAGATGATAGCAAGAGCAAGACCGAAGAATACGGTACCGACGCTCGTATTGGTAGGCCAGGCTGCAACAGATGCAACACCAAAGGCGATACCAACAAGCTTGACTACTATTAATATAGGCTCTTCGTACAAGACCGAACACTCACGTTTAGAATCATATACCACCATTCAGGAACTTCACGGTACTTCTCCATGAGTTTGGTGTGGATATCCTTGAACTCGTTGACCTTGCTGTTTTTCTTGAAGCTTTCATACAAGGAAATAAATCCCAGCTTGATATCGTTCCAGTGGTAGATGGCAGCATATGAGATGACCGCGCTATACACTGCAAAGAAGTAGATGCTGTCTTTCGTTAGCTCTTGTGATATGCAGGTAACACTGAACTTACTAATAAGTGACAGATGAAGCAGCGATATAGACTTGACTATAAGACTGATACTTCTCCACATCCAGCAACCCACGGTCATCAAGAATCGAGGAAACATTATACTTGGCACCCGTGTTGTCAAACATGGTGTTTGTGTTGATAGGCAGATACCCCGTATTGTATGTGTTGTTCCAGTACATTGCGGCAATGGTGATTCCTCCTAGGACGGCACCTAGAAACATGTTGAAAGTGACATGGAAGGGAACCAGCAATGGATCGATGTAGTAGGTGGCGATATTCCAATCGAAAGTCGGTAGAGGATTGAAACCCAGGCCCTTGCTGACGCCAGTGATGGCTGCAAGATTGAAATTATTTGGTGCAATCCAGGCGAGCCAGTTGAAAAGTGACAAGGCGGAAACAATGAGATCCGGGAACCAGAACCACACGAACATGGCGGCGAACGAGAGCATGAAGAAGCGGTATCGGGTCATGCTGTAGATCTTCTTGAAGGGTCCCAGAACACTAGTGTTTCCAGAGTCTATATCCAAATCAGCGAATGGTGAACAGCTTGCGAGCGATTGTTTAACCTACCGTTATGAAGACTTTGGTTGAGGGCAACTGTTGCCAACGATCGGGGCCAGATACAAAATGACGGGTAAACCAGGAATCTGCGAGCCAAACCCGCGAGGCCAAAACCTAGTAGGTTCATAGATAGCTGTTCTCATTAGCCTCATTCTTAATCCATCTAAACAGCGATCTTACAGAAAGGCAAATCTGGAAGCCAAAGTCGGCCGCGAAAGGCAGATCGAAATACTTCTTCAACCAACTAGTAAAGATGATATATCGTGAGTGAGGCAAGCTCGTCGACACATTCGCCATAATCGATATGAGCATATGCTCCTTCTGGTTGAATTTCCCGGGGTTAAGCTTGACTTGAGAACCGAATAGACTGAATTCTCCAATTGGCAGCCATTTCTCCCAAGCCTTACCGACAGGATACGATAGGAGTTGGATAACCGGTGCTTGAAGTCGGATAGTCGGTTGTCGCACTGAGAAGAGCTGGTTGACGAAACTCTGTAGGATAACGAATAATAACCCGATAGTCCAAGCACGGATCGTTCCAGCGGGGGTCGAAGGATCGTCCTTGTTGCTCACAACAGCTCGCACTTCTGGATAAGGTGAGTTGGTCGTGAGGAGTGAGATTTCGGTTTTGATATTTGAAATAGCTTCCTCATTCTTTTCAGGGTTCTGGAAAAGTTCTTCGTTGGCGATGAAGGATTGGAGACGAATGACGGACTCGGAACTGAAATTTGGGTCATGTTCATGAAAATAGACAAGGGTCTCCGCAAGCTGATGAACTGTCAGAACATCTGCAGCGAAACTCTTTCTTTCTTCTCACCTTCTTGGCTTCGTCCAACTCGAGTGTGCGACTATGCTCCTCGGCTTCGATGATCTCATCCGGCGTGGCACCGAGAAGCTGTGCCTTCTCAAGTATTGTGTCATCTTTGAGAGATATCGCATCGTCTTGTCTGTCTGCTCTGCGGATCTCATCCTCCGCTACTCTCTTCTCAGAAGGGTCACTCATCTTCGCAAGTGTAAGGGAAGGTCGCATAGATTCTGCATCAAGTTCCAACCACAAAGGCGATGGCTCCTATAAGTGCTGTCTTTTTTTAATCGTTCCGCCGATCCTTGTCGATCACGACACCGTTGTATCGGATCGCGTTTTGGCTCAAAATGGATCCTGTAGAAAACTCTGACCAGGTATGGGATGGATTTTCCACCATTGCCTGGATCAGTGGGCGAATGGTTTCTCGGGGCCTTGGTAAAATGGAACTGCAAACTTAAGTCGTTAGGTAAGAGTATCCAACGTTCGATCGATGGTGTATGTACGATCGATCCGTACACGCCTGGATACGCTGTATTTTTACGCGTTGTGCATGGATAATAGGTTCTACGTGTTACTTCATTTTAAGCTTCACTTGTTGGTTCGTGGTCCAGTAGGGAAAGTGTCATAGACAGGGCTAACATTAAACTCAGCTGTGTTTCCCAGCCGCTGAAGAACCATTGGCAATAAACTCGGCAAAGGCTTCTTGTATTGTGTCACGGTCGCAGAATTCACGACATGGTAAAGTCAAATTGCGTGCTTCAAAGTGGAGGCTGCCACCTAGTCGGGCCGTACAAGCCCCCATTGTATAACCTTTTTATACATCATCACGACTTTGGATCCTGGTAGTGAAATATCGATACCTTGTCTTTTCTTATTCTTTTCACGTACATGTTTGCTACTAAACAAGAGGTTGCTACATTTTTAGCTTGTCGAGTTTGTCAGCTCATCGTCTTTGAGAAACAGGCATAAAGAAGAACAGGTAGAGTGAAGTATTGTAAGACATGACTCGCAGTATATGGTACTTGCTTGACGCCCTGTTGGCTCTATCTCACAGTGATGAAGAAATCTCCACGATAATGTTAGACAGATCAAACATCTAATTTTGACTGCGTTAAAGCAACAATGTCTGTGTTATTACCGACTGACCAATTGGCAGTCTCGGCAAACGAGTCTTGGGGCCACAGAAAACTCAACTTTATTTGCCAAAGAGACAAAATAATTTGGATATTTTGTGATATTTATAGGCCACCATCTGACTACCTATTTTTTACATATTCTAAGCTTGGATCTCGTGTTTTTATTCACCCGTGCGTGTTCCTAGCGTCAGATCGCTGATGAAGCTACCCTGAACCTGCATTGGTTTTTACCAGAAGTCAATGCCATACAACACTGGGCAGTAAGAATCACAATTCTGAAAGAGTAATAGAGTGTATAACACTTTATTGTGGTTCATAATTTGTAGTATATGTCTTGCAGAAATCGACGTCTCGGATCGTATTTGTCATTTCATGTTGCACTTGAATTACTAACCAGAATCCTCACCACCTACAATAATGAAACATCATGAATAAAAAAAGCAGTTGCAATTCATAACAGTGACTGAGGTATCTGCGCTAAATGAAACCAAGTTGGAATTATTTTCTTCCGAAAACGCCATTCCTGTAACAAAACCTCAGCAGCTAGCTGAGTATTCTCACAAAACATCATTCCCTAAATCTGCGCCGGGGTATAGTAACCATTTGCCTCATCACTCGCGTAAGCCCAAAAAGAAGAAGAACAATTACCAGAAGATTCAGTTTCTGGAGAGAAAAAACAAAGAAAAGAAAAGAAAAGAAACAAGGAAAAACAAGACCGTTAACTAGTCATAGTCGCATCGACTTAAAAAACATGGGCAGCATCCCTTTGAACCATGACGGATCGCATTCGGGCTTCACGTTTGGCATAGAGTAGGCCGCATACGTTACAGAGCGTATGTGATCCAAAGGGACCTTCACGCCACATGGGAGTCTCTTTTGTGAAGCATGAAGTGCAACATGGACTTGGCTCAAGTGATCTGGGAGACCTCTGTTGCTGGTTAGTGAGTGTGTCTCAGACTATTCAACAGGGACCGGATCGTACCGAATGCCGTCTTAGTCTGTTCCTCCACGTGCGCGCTTCATATGTATCCCTCATACTTGCTCTAGTGGAACGCGATCTGATGGAACGTGTGGAAGTGGCTGGTGATCGTAGAGATGGGGCCCGCGATCCCGCCTTGAGTTGAGAAAGGCTGTCCCGATTACTCGCAGGCTTGGCAGCTAATGGGCTCGGAATAGCTGCATTTTGGAACAAGACGACATCGCACAGGGGCAGTCCTGTATGCTGGACATCTTGAGTGCTATGCCGGATCTAAGACGGAGTTAGTCAGCCATTGACTCCCTCGGCAGCGGATAAAAGAAGATGCGGTGCAATCTTACTCGATGACTGGAGCCCGGATGCCTCCGGGCGAGATTACAGCGTCGGGGCGGAAAAACATTCGACTCGGAAATGTCAGCGCGACAAGGATGAGCGCGCTCGCGTCTTCTGCGGATCAAAGCTGAATTGTTGGTCTTGGTAAGGGATTGCGGTTGTTTCATCATGGAATTCATAATGAAGAAGGGAACAAAAACACATGAGGGAATCCGATCTTTAGAGCAAAGGGAGAATCTTGGGATCGAGCGCTTCTAATACCCCCTCTCATCCACCCCTCTTTTTGTTCCTTTATCCGTCTTCCAGCTGACTGTCAGAGTACTGTACTGTACCTAGCCCCAGGGCTTTTTCTGGTGCTAAAAGCGTGATGAGACCCTTGGAGATCACTGCGCTATTGGTGCACGCCTGCAGGGACCCTGATTCAGGGTCCATTACGCGGAGTCCGGAGCAAAGATGCCGCATGAGCTATGCTTGAAGAGCTTGTGGCATTGGTCTATTTAACTCTGTTTTGATGGAGCTTGCGGCATGGCACACGCCTTTTTACATCGGGATAAAGAGATCCGGTGTTTTTCACAATCCAATTCTTTCTCCATCTGGATTTGAGTTTTCACCACTACGTAGAAAGATGGTCATTTGCCCCAGCAACACAGTGATAAGCTGAACTCAACAGTCTCTGGCAGTCGTTGAGTTGAGTGCTATCTTTTTCTTTTCTTTTCTTTTTGTGCTTCCGAGACAAATGCTTGTCTCATGTACGCCTAGGTTCATCCCTCACAGCACCCTGGCGTGACAGATAAGGCTGCTCACAGTTCCTTGCATAGGTAGGTAGGCCGCAACAGCTGTTCCTGTGCCGTGTCTCGCAACGTCCCTTGTAGTAGGCCTGGTCGTAATATCGCCTGGTCGCTTAGAAATTACTGCACCTGACTGCTGCAGCCCCCCATTACCGACGCGTAAGCCACGACTCCTCACTACTGTACAGTACTTGCAACCGGTCTGGCAAGCAGCACCAGCGTCTGTAAGTTGAGTTGAGTTTTCAACGGGCAACACAGTGTTTCCCGCTCGTGGGGGCTGGTGAAAGACATGATTGGAATGTATGACTTGTCAGAAATGTTCTTTGCGCACCAAAAACAAGGAACAAGAGGATGGCTGATTGCAATCTCTAATGCCTGGTGTGGTGTGACACTGTGTGATTCAGGCGACTTGTCGTCTCGGCAATTCAGGGCGAGGAGGAGCACTCCCTCGTTGCCAATTGAGGGGTTGAAGCCATGGCACCTTATCACTGGCTGTATCACAGTGAACACAGTAACCATGAACGGTATAACCTCCCGCTAAAGTTAATTGGCTTTCCAAAGCGTCGGACTGGTCCTTTCCACTTGGTCTTTTGCTAGCTTAGCTTTGTTGTGCCTGCACCACGACGTCAATCCGCCCACATGGTTCCTCTAGCTCAACCGGCCAAAGCTTTTAAACATCACCTCTATAGCGGATTGAATCCGCTGTTTCAGAGAATGATTGGCCTTGAACACAGCTTGCCTGGATGCGGAGTTCGTCGTATGATTGCAGATCAACAACGCCAAAGACCGAATGGATCGTTGTTTTCACAACTAACAGTTGCAAAAACAAAGATCCATCGTAATAGTTCGAAACCAGGGCGGTTTGCAACAAGGCTCATGATGGGGTAATAATGGTTTTTTAAGTCATTCAAGTATGTATGTAAAAATGAACCCTTTCATGAAATTCGATGCTGAATACTCCTGATATATGTTGCCTGGTGTCCGAACCTGAATACGCCTCGAATGTTTGTCCAACACCGTGACGCTGTAACGCTGCAAAATGTGAAGAAAAAGGTTTCCGCCCATAGTAGTAGGCCTCTGTGTATGCTGATGATTTTACATCAACACGTGGTGGACTTTTTGTCCGACTCAATAGATCACGACTGATCTGGATAGTTGTTTGCTTATCGGCTGGGGGTTATCAATGGGAAAGGCAAGGCTTTCCCATTGACTAATCAGCCACTGTAAATGCATGTTATGACTTTCGTGAGGACTCGTCAGAAATCGTGTCACGGGTGCCACGACTATACTCTCGGGTAAGCAGCAGTGATTTGCCCCTCGACTCCCTCTTGGCATAGATCAAACCGCAAACATTGCAGAGAGTTCGAGGTCCCTCGGGTCCCTCACGCCACATGGGAGTATCCGTCTCGTCGCAGAATGTGCACGAAAGATCTGATGCTGATCCTCTTCCTCCTTCTGACTTCGTGTGTCGCAGGTAGATGGTCCCCCGCCTAGAGACAGACCTCTCGCTGAAGCACGAACGACCACTACGATGCTTCCTCTTGAGCCGAGGCCGTTCGGTATGCAACTCGAGTGGCTTTGAAGATGGTGATTCTGTACGTGGTTCGAAGTGAAGCTGCACTTCATATGTGTTTGGCTTATCCGCCTTTGAAGTCAGGCTCGATGGGATGGCTTTCGTCTGGAACAGCGGGACATCGCAAAGCGGCTCGCCAAATTGTTCAGGGTCTTCATAGCTGAGCTGCTGATCCTATACAATCACGTGAGTACACGGCTATATATAAGAGCAATCAAGGAACTACCCACGTCCTGTTGGATCGTAGATCTTGCTATGATGAAATAATTTTGCTGACCGGTGCGGCTGTGCTTGTTCATCTTGTCTGTCCACTGATATGGGCTGTTCCAGGAGGGAAAAAGGTCATGAATTCTTCGATCGTAATGATTGCCCGACTTTTTGAGAATCGGACCCTTTCTGAATCTTCTAGAATGACCCGTAATGACGTAAATGTGATGTCGTTTTGTTCAGAAAGCAAAGACCCTTGACCCCTACTGTGACCCGCACTCTTTTGTGCCCTTGACAAGCTGATGCAAACTGGCTGCAGACAGGTTTTCCCCCTGAAAGTAGCTAACGGTTTGGACCCTGAAAGGTCTAGTTGACTCGCTTTTGCGGAGTACAGTACATGTACAACGGCTTTTAACCTCGGTATTGAGCTGTGCTGTGAGTGACACTGGGGATTTGCTCAATGATGCGAAAACTCGCGGCCTAGAATTGCGTCAGTCACCAAAGCTCCTCTGTAATCCATGTGATCCGGTCATTATTGCACCGACTGAGCATCTCGCGTCAGTTAACATGTATAGAAATGAACTGACAGGTTTGTATAAGAGCTCCTTGATAATGCCACTCCCGATTGACACTCGGATGTCTGGACAATCTGATGAACACAAAGATCTTGAACGTGGCTTCTCCTCAACATGAAATATAATATGGAAATGTGTTCAGTACATATCATTTATATACAGAGTGCAAACATTTCAATTAACTGACTGTCGTGAGTATTCTCATGAGGTGATAAGTCCTTTGCGTAGTCTCAAAAGTCAATGCACACGGTGCTGGAGCAAAAGCTCCGAGATAATAAAACATTTCTGGTCTTTCCGGTCCCTGCCCGTCGAGCTTTGATTGGCTGTTTAGCTCTCAAGTCGAAGATTACCTCACAAATGCATCATCCAAGAAGCGGAAATTCGAAAATCTGACAAACCCTTGTCCTAACATCCTCTCAACGAGGTCCCATGATTGGCTGTTTCCAAGTTAAAGACCCGTAATTGGCGCCTTGGAGTTAGTGAGGGCATGAACCTAAGCGAACAGGAAGTTAGACCCAAACAACCTTGACTCTGATATACAGAGCAATTGCACGATGGCCAGGGCGATACAGGCAGTTTCCTATCATGAAATAAGCTTGAATCGGATCTTTGTTCGATCTCTACTCACAATCGTGCCGCGTGGCTCGTGCCGAGATCGAAAAGACGGTTGTCCATCTGTAAAACATCCTGAAATTTATACCGCTCAATGGATTCCGATGAGAATTCCCCATTTTCTTAAGAGTTGAGTTTCATTAATTGCGATATATGATACATCCAGTGACATCTGTCGCCTACTCCGCATAGAACCATTCGTCGGACGATTCATGCTCAATTTCGTTTCCCCACACACTCGGCTCGAGTTCATGACCCTGACGATCGGGCCATGCCACTGAGACCAACCGTTGATGAGCGTCTTTCCAAGCCGTTAAACCCGTGATATCCTTCCATGTCCCCACAAATCCACGATAAACATCAGCGAGATCATCCAACTTATGATCGCTAGAGTGGGCTCGATATTTCGCGATGCTGTACATGCCCAGAAAGGCTCTCCAGAACCAAAAGTCGGAAGCATCACCTGATTCCAATATACTCAAAGTTTCCCCAAGGTCTTTCTTCATAATGCAGAGGAATCTCCGCAGTAGACCAGAGTCCATGGTTTCGCCGCTGTCCCAAAGCTCCAGGACACTGTGCATGTATAGACTTGACGCAGCGCACATACCAGACCACGAGATACTGAACTTGACAGAAGTCGACGACGAGAACATATCATCCTCAAAGAGCGATGAAAAGTGTGAACTGATAGTCGCGCAAAGTAATCTCGACTCCGAACCCTCGATCCACTCCCAACTTGGATCGCACTTGTAGCGGTCCTCGCTCGCTGTTTGGGTCGACATGGTTACATGCTTCAGGTGTTCAATCAGCGGCGATGCATCGATGTTGTGGAAACGCGTTGATGAAGGAAGAATCGCGAAAAAGAATGGTAACAATTTCATGGCGTCGAGACGCATCTCGAGGTGACCAACGTTTTGTGTCTTCCAGTGATGGATGAGGGATACAAATTTGGAAAATTCGGCTGTATTGTTTTGGCGGAACATAGTCTTTAAGGCGTCACTGCCTAGTATTCGAGCCTTGAAACCTTGGTACGCGTAGTATGTCCTGACTGGTAAGTTTCCTATGAAGGAGTATAGTGTACGTTTGGTAGACACTTACAACAGGAGATATCTATTGGCAAGTTCCTCATCGAGTCCTGTTCTGTTGCCAAAGTCATCGTCGAGGGGACTAAGAAGATTGACCGCATTGACCAAGCCATTAATGTGAGCGTCGGTGTCGCCAACATTTCCATACGAGGCCTTTGGCACACCACTAGTCAACATACCGAGACGTCTGTGAAGATGAGGAAACTAAGGAAAGCCATACCTCTATGAAGCAAAGAATTGAGACATGTCGGATGAAAGTCATCAACCCCGGCTGATGAATGTTTTGCAACCATCTTTTCAAGATGCCGATTGTCGACACTTTATGGAATAGAAACGTCGCCTTGTACGTCTGAAGGTCACCGACAGTCCACGCATAGTGTAGCCCTGCTACGAGAAGAGTGTCGCGGAGGGCGTCTGGGTGTTGAGCAACGGATGTAAAGCTACAGAAAAGATTGATGAGATTTGTCGAGGGGATGTGAGTTTAAATACGTACATATTCCTTGAAGCTTTGGTCAAGATCAAATCAGAGCTGTCGTTGCTGTGGTGAACTAAAGCCATCAGCGATGTGTGCTGAACTAGGGCATGACTCGCACTTACAATAATGCAGAAGCTCCCTTGAGCGTAAGGACATGTCAAGACCCAAGCAGTCAAAGGGCTCAACTGACTTGGCGAGAGGAGACTCGACGAGTAGAGTTACAGAGGGACTGATCGAGTCGACTGCCCAAGGTACCTGCTCTCCAGGCAGGAAGATAGCCTTGCGATCGCGGAGCGGCAACTCAGGCTCCGCAAACTCACAGTCTCGTCCTACACTGATGCAGCGGTTACTACTCGTATGACATTAGTCAACCAACCAGAGTCTAAAGACGATGCGTAGCTGTTCCTCGACTAACTAGTCGAATGAGGAAAGCAAAGTCCGACTTACCAGGTGGGCTTCCCGCCATCGCATCGCACACGGCGTTTTCGGCATGTCAAACACCCTGTCTTGCTGCGCGTGTGGGGGCGTCGAGTCCTTGTAGCTGTTGTACTCATATCGAATGACTGTTTTGAGAGCTCGGTCATGATTTGGGATGGCGGATGGAACAACCGACGATCCCACAGACTTTTGTGAGATGAGAGGAGATCTGACAAAGTAAAAGGTTGAGGCGTCGATGAGATTTGGAAACCGCCCTCGGGATTCAGTGATGGGCTGATACGGAGTTGATGTTTGAGTATGCTGAGACTTGAGGGCGATAGATATGCTACTAACAGTGCTACACGTTATTTACGTGACGAAAAGATGAGTAACTAGCCGATAGCAGGGATCATCAAGTCTCCACTAACAGAGACAAAGTAGATCATCCAAAAATGGGAACGGTTGTCAATCAACTTGCAGGCTAACAATCGAAACTAAACCCATTCAAGCCGCGTAGACGAGCTGACATCCAAACTCCGCTGCTGCTAAATGAGCTTATTTTTAGACGACTCTCGGGCAATCAATCATGTTCTTTTCGTGACGCTCAGCCAATGTCATACTGACTTAATTACAGACCCTGGCGCTTCAGTATGGAAAGATCAATACAATATTTCCTGATATGTCGATATAGATACGTTGATAGAAAGAAATTCTCTTTCAGATATTTTGGTTGAGGCACAGCACGGTTGAAAGCTGTCAGGTTGATGACAAGAGCATCCTAGTAGATATAGCCCAAAAGCATTAACTTGGTTTCTGACGACCCAGCGGCATGAGAACCAGGGGCGAGGCCAATAAAGAGCCGAGAAGGCCATCAACAATGCGGCACTTTTGGCAAAGATATTGTGAAGATCTATCCCGAAGTCCGTCGCCAAGCCTTTTACAACACCATAAACGAGGAGAACACGCAAGTCCGAAATCGGAAATATTTATATATAGTTTGCATAAGCCACCACATCCGAACATCTTCACATCTAACCTCCATTCTATTCTATGTCTGGATCGTTAAAATATACTCAACATTACCATCATGACACGCAAACCCTCCCTCATCTTCGTTCCTGGAGCATGGCATACCCCCGACTGCTGGGGCAAAGTCATGTCAGCCATGGAAGCTCAGGACTATAAATGCATACCCGTCACACTTCCTAGTACGCAATCGACAAGCACCTCAGTCAACTTCTCAACCGACGTCAACGCTATTCGCGAGGCTATCATGACGGAAACCAATCAAGGACAGGATGTTGTGATCTTGGTCCATTCCTACGGCGGTGCTGTTGGTGCCAGCGCCGTCAAAGACTTGTCACGGAAGACCGCAAAAGCCAGCGAAGGCGAGGGTTATGTGATTGGTCTCTTCATGATCGGAACAGGCTTTGTCGCCCCTGGAATGTCCTTCCTGGAAGGTATTGGTGGCAAGCCTCCGCCAACATGGGACGCCGACTATGAGAACAACACGATGCCCATCAAAGTCGATCCGATCAATATGTTTTACCACGACCTCCCCGAGGAAGAAGCAAAGTACTGGGCAGGAAAGCTCACAACTCACGCGCTGACATCTATGACCGACGGATACGAAGTTTCGTATGAAGGATGGAAAGACGTGCCTGTCTGGTACATCATCACCGCAGAAGATCGAGCCTTGCCGGTGGAGGTGCAGAAGGTGTTTGCGCAATCCGCAGAAAAGGCTGGCGCTGATTTGACTTTACGGGAAGTTGCTAGTAGCCATTCTCCCATGCTGAGTAAACCGGAAGAGACTGTCAAGTTTCTTGAGGATGCGATTTCAGCATTCACTAGTTCTTAGCTATGAGAGGAATGTCTGCAGTGGTATGATAAAAGAGGACCTCAACCAATTTGTGCATTGTGCACTAGAGCTATACTCTGAGCATTACACGCCGAAAAGATATGTCTGACCTCAAAATTAAGTCACCGCCTCATCTTCAACCATTACATCAGTCATGATGATCAGCCTTATGCAAACGTCGCTACAAAGACAAAGCATGTAACAGCCTATCCAAGAAGAAATGCTAAAGCACAGAAGTAACTTGGTGCATACAAGAATTTGAGATGTTTTATATGTCAGAAGTCGCGTACGGACTCCTCTCCCTCAGCTTTGCACCATATTTCCAGAACAAGAGCGGTGCTGGAGTCAGCAAAGCCGCAATGCATCCCAGGAGTGTCATAGTCCAGTGGACCCCAATGTTCTCGTACATGGGCCGTGCAGCCATGACCATCCCGCCAGCAATGAGATATCTTGACATGGTGATACTTGCAAGTGCAATAGCGGAATGTTCACCATAACTATCGGTGATGTACTCATAGCTGCTAACGTAGATGGACATGAGCACGATACCGAACAAGAAGCAGGCACCAAGACCACTCCATATCGAAATGCTGTCGTAGTTGGTCCAGCCGAGCCAGAAGAGGGAGATGGGAAGAAACGGTGCTGTGATGATGGCCGGCCAGAGTCTAAATTCTGGCACTATATCGGCTCCTCGCACGCGTTCAGTATGCTCTCGTGACCACTCGTATAATGCTGGGCCACAGAGGGCGAAGGCGGTTGCACCAACAGCTATCGCAGCGAAGCAAGAACCTTGGTAACCAGGAGTCAGGGAATATGTGCGTTTAAAGATGTAGTCAAAACCAGAGAGGAAGCTGAAGAGTAGAATGTAGAGTAAGACGAGATAGAGTCCAAGGACGATGATAACTGGCTCGCTGCGAAAGAATGTCGCTGGCAATGGAAGGGTCTTGCGCAGCTGTTTCCAGAAAGATGGCTTTTGCTCGTGATCCGAAGTATATCTTTGATCACCTGTAGCACGACGTAGTTCTTTGGCTTTCCATGCCAGTAGTAGAGGGAAATATGTCTCTGGAAGAAAGAAAAAGGCAACGAGGAATGCAGCCCCAGATATAATCAAGGTAACCCAATTAGTCCATCGCCATCCGAGACTTTCATTTTGGACTATCCAGCCACCTGCAACGGGAGCAATAACAGGAGCTATAGGAGTAAGAAACTGAGACATGTGAAAGACTTGAGGGCTGACGAACCTGCAACATTGGCCCACGCGACTATTGGGAATACAAGGCCTCTCTTGACCGGTCGAAACTGGTCGTTAATGCTTGCGCCATTAATCGTAAGTGTAGCGCTAGCCGACAAACCGACAAAGTATCGACATGCCACCTGTCCACCAAACGTTGGCGTCATAGCTGATCCGAGCACGAAGCAAAGGTAGAACGCCGTAGAGACCAGGTACGTGGGATTTCGTCCAACGGCTTCTGAAAGTGGACCTGCAAAGAGGGCGCCAGTTCCGACTCCGAAGAGGAAGACTGCCGTGGAAACGTTCTCGGCGACTTGACTGACATGCAACTCTTTGCTCGCCTTGGCATTGCCTATGGAGTCAGCGGCGCCGGACCAGCATTGCGTAAAGACCAGGAAGCATATGATGAAGATATTTCGCGATCTTGTCGCAAGAGGCCAGTTCTGGGGGTCGAGGGGATCATCGTCGCCTGTGCTCTGAACTTTAAAGTCACTGTCGTCAGGGGAATCATGTCGACTGGTATGCTCATCTGTGCTGAGTGGTAAACTACTGCGAGATGGGAAGGTCTTCCGGTTTTCGACAGAGCTTGGACTGAGGTGGTATTCAGATCTTATCTGATGAGAGATTTGACGACGCTGGACTAAAGACCACATGATATCGGTAACCAAGATGTGACCTTTTGCGACAGAGCACTTGTCAAAGACCAGAGTGAAGAGCAAAGCATTGCCAAGAATTCGCACGTTGGGTTTTATCTGCCATGAAAAGTTCAGGGTCCTGTCGCGTGATGCATTACCGTTATCGGTTAAGGCGATAATATTGACGTCAGTGTAGAGTATTTATTACTGCATCTACAGTACACAGAGGCGACTGGCATTAGCGTCAAGCCGATCTTATGAGATCTCCGATATAGGGATGTTTCATGTTAAAGATCTTGCAGGTTTATTAATAAACTAAACACCATGATCATGGGATAAGAGAAGTCTCTGTTGCATTATCTTACGATCCGAGATTGGTACACTACTAAGTCAGTCATGTTGGCCGAAGCTAGAAAGTTCCGTCCAATAAGAAGCACTGACTTACAGGTACAACGATATCTAGCCTCCATTTGACTTCCAGCAGTGGGAATCTAGAAGCTAGGGACTTATTCCATACCATATGCATCGTGATCGTTCCGAAAGCGATGATAGCTTGAGTCAAAATAGTCTGCACTTAACAGAACACGAGCCCAGAATTTGTCATCAGTCCGGGCAATTCGTATTGAGAAACTGGGAAACAAAAGTGAGTCGATGACGGACGTATAGATCCAGAGAGATGTTCTCGTTGCCAAGCCGTTTATCAAGGGAGAAACTCGTCTCGTGGCGTCAGTGTTAACTTCGATACACTTGGGTCTGGATTGAATGTCTGTCGGGTAGACCCGTGCAAGTATCCATGATCGTCTGCCAATCGACGTGTAATATTAAAAAGCCTTGACAGTAATTGGAAGAAACAGTTGAATCACTGGATGGAATTATGCGTCATTGAGACAAGTATCGTGGCGAAAAGCATAACATGTAGGAGATAATTCGGGTTCTAATTCTCGTGCTGAGCTTCAAATGGAGGTGCATGCACGTAGTGATCGAAGGCCCGTGCTCAGCAATTAATGAGTCATGAACCCTCTCGAACCTCTTGTCAACCAAGGAAAGCGTCTGTTTCTGCTGCGCAAATCCTGGAGCCTTCCCTGGGAAATTCTCTCTTCGTTCAATCGCAACATTGTACTACTCTGCAGTATTATTTTCCTCTCGCAATGATACGTCGCTGACGGGCTAACAGGGTCAAGATTGAAATCACAAGGAGGAAATTAAGCCAGACTTTCGTAGTAAAAGTGTCGTAGGGCCTCGCTAGCGGTGATGCGTTCCTTACAATTCAAGTTAGCATAACTACATGGAACAAGTAATCAGCTTATTCTTACCCCTGGGTCAAATCGTAGTAGCAGGTCAACAAGATCAATAGCTTCCCTTGTCGCCAAATGCCCGTTCTCAGTGGTGACAAAACTCATCCAATCTTTCTCTTCTCGGTGACCGAGAGTTGCACAATCTTCCGCTTCCATCACAATCCCTAGCCGCTCAGCAGAACGATAGAGTTTATCTGTTCCCAGAACATCAGCGATTACCACCAATTGATCGAGGCGGCTGATGCCATGGAAGAACGGCTCCTTTCGGAAGATCATTGCTGCTAGCATGTTTCCAAAGCTCCACATGTCTACACTGCAGTCGTATGTCTCGTGGCTTAAAAGGATTTCAGGTGGTTTGTTGAGACCTACACAGCAGTCGTACTCGCCTCCTGGCTGATAGAACTCTGCAGAGCTCCAACCTATGAGTCGAAGCTACCAATTACTTTGTGAAAACTGTGGCATTAACTCATTGGAGAGGGATTACTACCTTTCTATTGTGATGATCGATGACCACGTTCAGGGGTCTCACGTCTCGATGCATAACACCCAAGTTATGTGCGAATTCCAGCGCTTTCAGAAGCTCCTTGGTGTAGTAGCGGATATCTGAGTCTGTAAATCGGGGGTATAGGGCCCGATAGTCTGTGTTTTCGATATACTCGAGGACTATACCAATGTTGGCTCCCTAGAATCCCAGATATTTAGCCTTAATTTAGCGAGAGGGATATGAACAAGCAAACCTCTTCTCCTTGCACCACATCCACAATTGGTATTATGTTCGGTCCGGATCTCAAATATTGCAAGACCTCAATCTCGCGAGCGATCCTGTCTCGACTATCCTCTTTGAAAAGCTTCATAGCGTACACTCGATCGCTTGAGCTACGACACTCGACCACAATCGCATGTCTTCCTCGACCTAAATGACCATTTGTAAGCGATTTTGCGTAATTTCAGACACTACAGTACCTAGCCTTCTAGATGGCGTCAAGTCGTAGAAATTCTGCAGCCCTACGCTCCTTTCTCAGCTACACCAGTACATGTTGTTTGCGGCGCGGTGATCAATGTACCTTGATCCACGATAGGCCGAATCGGCGCCATGGCGCAGACTTCAAGAATCTCAATAATCGGTTTAACTCAGTTATTTTTCTGGGTCAGGGTTAGTTCAACGATGTTGAGTGCAGGACCGAAAGAAATCCCGCACGAAAGAGGCTGAATGCATGCTGATCTACGGGCTATCTGTAAGCGGCCTATAACTGATAACAGGGTCAAGCATACACGACTCTTTCATGAGTGCAACAATACTATGCTGCAGGCTCCCTGAATTATCTTTATAACCCATTGAGAGGCCCAGGATGTTAGAAAAGAATGTCCTCATGACACCAGTGTTACCTTACCAAGTTCTCATCTACCAGGATCAATCGGCAGAGAATTTCCGGACCTATCTCACCGGGTATGAACCCGAATCTGAGGTAAGCTGGTGAGTTATTCCCCGCTTACCGTAAACCTTCTTGTCTTGCAGACGTAATTCCCCTACGAAATAGGGCGTTATCTCCAAATTAGCCCAATATTTTAGTGCTGAGTTGCACTGGTTCCCGATGCACGTCAGTGGAATCTCGCATTTTGGCCGTCGGAGTTAGCAAAGACCCGTTCTCTTGCATTTGATCCACAACCACTTTGATGTTGATCCAAGTAGAAGCAATACATTTTTCTTTATGCTTGGTATTCGTATAAGTCCGTGACATGGAGTTAAGATGTTAAGATGTTAAATATACAATAGCAGGACAGATATGGAATTATATAAAGCATCGGTATTCTCGTTTAGGATACCTTGGCAATTACAAACATCACACTTTTCCCTTATCGAAACAATCACATACCACAACACAACAAAACTATCTACTACAATATTTGAACATGGCCCGAGTTTGGTTCGTCACTGGGTCCTCTCGCGGTCTTGGTCGTGCACTAGTCGAGCAAGTTCTCGCTGCTGGAGACATTGTCGTAGCCACTGCTCGCAATCCCTCGCAACTCGATGATCTGGTCACCAAATATGGACCCGACAAGATCCTCGCGACAGCCCTCGATGTGGCAAATGCCGAAGAAGCCATTAAATCCGTCAAAGTAGCTGTCGAAAAGTTTGGTCGCGTCGATGTGGTGGTCAACAACGCAGGCTACGCAGAGATGTCCTCTGTTGAAGACACATCATTTGAGTCGTTCCATTCTCAAATAAACGTCAACTTTTTCGGTGTTGTCAACGTGACAAAAGCTGTCATCCCTATCATGCGAGAGCAAAAGTCTGGACACATCATCCAGATCTCAAGCATTGGTGACCGACTTGGTTCGCCTGGATTAGTCGCCTACCAAAGTGCCAAATGGGCAGTCGCCGGATTCTCAACGGTTCTATCCCAAGAAGTTGCTCCTTTTGGCATCAAAGTCATAGTCGCTGAACCCGGCGGTATCAAGACCGACTGGGCCTCTGCTGCTGCCGACAACGCCAAGATCAGCGAACCTTATCAGCAGACCGTTGGTGCGATGATCAAGTTCAGGGAAGACACGTCCGCTTGGTCCGAGGGGTCAGAGATAGCAAAGGCTATTAGGCATCTTTCCGAGGTAGAAGATCCACCACTGAGGATCGTTTTGGGTCCTGGTGCTATTCCTTATGCTCAGATGATGGCCAAGGCTCTTGCTAAGTCTGATGAGAAGTGGCTGCAGGTTTCCAAGCTAGAGTTTTGAATCAATGATGGAAGATTGACCCAAGGGAAGAATGGTAATGTCTGTTAGATCGATATATACTTGTTTGTCTGTGATATGTATGCTTTTTCCTTCCTGTTTCTGAAGGAAGATGGTTCAGTGAGAAATATCAACCTACATAGCCGTATGAAGCATCATAGAGGTGCACTTCACACCGCTTGATAGAATTCGGTACCACGAAACAAAGTAAAATAAAATACATCAAAAACTTGTCAAATTCTTTCCCATTATTATTATTTCACTACATTTTCCCTCTAGATTCGTGGCGTCTTCATTGTAGAGCCGGTTTCATCCGTTAAAGTCTAGGTTAGCTCGGCTAAGACCTGGAGTGCAAAAAAGACTGAGCCAAGACCCTAGCTTGATACAAAGCAAACTGAGTCACTAATTCTGTCTCTTATGCTTCCAGCAGTCAGACTCGGTTACTTTAGCGCGTTGGTGCTGTTATCGTCGGGCTTCTTATCAGCGACTTATCGGGTTCCACCGGTTCCCTTCACCAAACGCGCCAGCCATTCTGCCATTGCGTCACACATCGTCAATTCTTCCAACATCATCAAACCATAGTTCAGCGACTCAATCATTCATCATGATGCCTAGAGGTAGAGAAGCAAGAAGCATTCTAGCATCGCTTAGGCGACCGCATACACTCCGATCTGTCAGCCCTGCATTGACGGGTCTCAGAGCCAACAGCTTCCATACTACAGCCATGTCACGAACTGATGGCGTATTCCAAGGCCTGGCTGACCAGCGGCAACCAATGCCTTGGATTGAGGCCTTTCAGCGACAGCAAGAGGGAAAGCCCGCTCATGATTCTGGTGACTCGCCAAAAGAACGCGATTTGACACCAAGAAAGATGAGCGATAGCTATCATCGCGTCGTGCTGCCTCTCAAGAAGGACCCTTGGCTGTCTGATACATATGTCAATTCATCCGGACACATCAGGTAGGAACTTCATCATCCAACTGTTCTGACTGACTAAAAACTGATTCGCCGATAGACTTGGAACATTATTCATGGACCTCGATGCCCTATCTGGTATCATCGTCTACAAGCACACTGGCCCAGGTGTCACCACAGTCACCGCTGCCTTGGACCGAATCACAATAGCTCATCCCCTGACCGAAATCTGCGATCTCGAGTACAGTGGTCAAGTCACATATGCCTCTGGCCGAAGCAGTGTTGAAATCACTTGTAAAGTCGCCAAGGCCAGGGAAGAAGGTGAACCCAGCAAGCCAGAAGACGTCCTTCTTACTTGCACCTTTACCATGGTCGCCCTAGATCCCAACACGCGCAAGCCCGTCAACATTCCCAAGCTCGTGCCCACCAATGCGGAGGAAGAGAAGATTTTCAAGGCTGGAGAAGCAAAGTCACTGTCCAAGAAGGAGACCTCAAAGGCTTCGCTTCTGCAAACCGAGCCTAATGACGCCGAGTCTGCACTGATTCACCAGATCTGGCTTCGACAGCTTGCCTATCATGACCCAAACAACGACCTGCGCCAACCTCCCAACGTCGTCGCCATGTCGAAAACGCAGCTTTCCACAGCTGCCATCATGCAGCCCCAATACCGCAATCGTCATCAAACTATGATTTTCGGTGGCTTCCATTTGAAGCAGACATTTGAGCTTGCTTTCTGCTGCGCGGCCAGTTTCGCTCATGCGAGACCAACTTTCATCAGCGCTGATCCTTGCACATTCCGTAATCCGGTCCCAGTCGGAAGTGTCTTATACTTGACTGCGACTGTTGCGTACACCGATCCTCCTCTGTTGGAAGAAGATGGCACTGAACCCGGATTCCCGGACAAGGAGAACCCCATGACCCGTGTCCATGTCCGAGTCGACAGTAAGGTCCGTGATGTTGAACATGGTGTTGCGAAGCCCACTGGTCAATTCAACTATACGTTCTCCGTACCCAAGGACCTCAAGGTTCTACCCCATACGTATGAGGAGTATATGATGTATGTTGATGCTAGGAGACGTGTGTCGTTGGGTGACAGTCAGCGGAAGGAGGAGCAGAAGGCTTCCACAGACAAGAGACCTGAGGCTTCTGAGAAGAATTTGATAGGATAAAAAGTCAATAATGCGTTGTGTTTAGACTTTATGGAACAGTCCAATGTTGGTAGAACTCTTAATATTGTATCAGTCACCATTAAACAAGAAACTTTATTCAACCAAGACGTGATATCATTGTCCCTTCCATGAACTCTCCATAACTTCAGAAGCCGTGGTGATCTTAAAATCATGGAATCTGTCATCCAAGAACGGGAGATCTCTCGGAACCAAGTAGCGACCGATACCAGCTTGGTAATGAATCATCGCAAAGAACGCTTCATCCCCGTCACCGTGCCCAATGGATGGATAATCTGGGAAGAATGAAATCTTTCCTGATTTTAACTTCTCTAGACTGTCAACCGCAACCTCAAATTTGGTCCCTAGCAATTATCAATACAGCACATTTCGTCAGATGAGTAGAGGCTTACCTCGAGCTTTCTCAGCTATCTGTACCAGCTTATTGAAAGAAAGAGTAATGCCTCGAATAGCGCTGATCTTATCCCATTTATCCATGTCCACCAAGCGAGCGACGAATCTAGACATGTCTTGTGAGGTAATGAAGCTTGCTTGGACACTCCCATCGCCGGGAACGACAGCCCACTTCGATTTCATGTTAAGAATGTTGATCCAGGGCTCAAGGTTACATTTCCAGTGGGGCATCCCGTAGTAGTCAAGGAACCAGCCATTGGCGATGCGGGTGTATTCAAGGCTAGTCTTCTCAAGCATGTCGATAGCCTCGAAAGTATATCTCGACAAAGGAGAAAGTTCTATATCCCTGAGCTCGTTGTTAGTTGGAGTGCGAGTAAAGAAGATTGATGTCTTACTCTTTGACATGAAGCATATCGAAGCTGCTAATCACAAATCTCTCCGTGGAAATTGACCGCTCAGCCGCTTGGATCAAGTTCGTCTGAGCCTGGCTTGCTTCAGGCGATACAACGCTTATGGCACAGATAAGGATGTTGATGCTGGCTTCGTCAAGGACTTTAGTGAGACTGTCGACATCGTCGTAGTCTGCTTTGAGGTAGTTCACTGCGCCTTTTTTAGGCCGTTCCTGAGAGCCTTGTGAGCTTGCAAAGAATGAGACATGGACTTGAAGGCAGTTTACCGATCGAGATAGCGCATAGACTTTGTATTTGCCATATTCAACAAGGCCATCAACAATAGTGCTACCGACACTTCCGGTTCCGCCAGCGACTGCTACGACTTTCATCTTCTTTTTTGCTTTGGGCAGATGTCGATTATTGATGATTATTTTCACAGAAAAGGCCCTGAACCAAGGATTTATAGCAAAGAGGACGTTGACATCCCTGACTAATGCCTGTAGTTCTATTGTGATCCATCGCGGGGTAAGAATAAGCAGGTGCATATAGTTAACGATTTAGGAAGGTCATTTCATAAGAGCTGTGGAGTGTGGATTGGTATATTGCCATTTACAGTAATACTCTCAACTTCATACTTTCGAAGTTCGCTGACAGTACCCATTTTGGTTTATATGCGACAATAGCGTCTTGAATAACTGCCACTCAAAATTTTGCAGTGGTTTGAGTGTTGGCACATGAGGAAAGTAGTGATAATAAAGCGAGATCATGATATGTTGATGCAAGGGTGGGTTTTGTTCCTCAGGCGTAACTTAACTCGATGAAAGAATGTCATATAAACAAACGGCTATAATATTTCGAACCTAAACTCCACGCGTCCATAATAGCAATATTCCATTAGAGCTGACTTCTCTCATAAACAACAGGCTCATCTACCTCCAATACCTCTCTCATATTCTCCCACAACTTGACTGACTCAAAGACACTCTCACTAGGTCCTTGGCTTTCCACGAACCAACTGATACCAGTGCAATCTTTTGTATCAGCATATACCATAGTCGACAAAGTAAATCTGTCGTTGGCAAAGACCTCTAGAACATCTCCATCGCAGAAGATGCGCAAGTGTAGTTTCTCCAACTCCTCTGACCCGTTTCTGTCGGAGTAGAAAAGGGTAAAGGGGCCTGACGCTGGAGCCTTTTCAATATCAACTTGGTCGTTTGATTTGCTCTTGTCGATAGTAATCGTTTCGCTTTGGAGAGAGAAGTGGATAGCTGTTCCTTGTGTCAGGTCGTTGTTGTGTCGGATCCAGAAGCCCACGGTCTCGTCGTTTGGTGACACCTTTATTGTGGCTTCTAACTCCCAGCTTCCAGAATGAGCGTTGGTAAGGCTTGCTGCTAGAGCGGTCTTGGTATCGATGCTGTTCCAGTATGATGGCTTCCCTCGTCTGAGATCTTGCAGGTTTGGCAATGGTCGGATGCCTAGTGTCTGAATCGTCTTTGATCCTCTTCCGTTATCAGTGGCCTTGATGCAACCAAGCTCTTCAAGTGGTGATGTGAGAGATCTCGTAACATTGTCGGCAGAGTACAAGAACAGCTCTCGTGGGAGAGAGAAATATCCGGTCCATCCCTTCGTTTCGCGGCGTGCTAGTGTAAGGTCGTCCTCCTTTAGCCATCCCCAAACAATCCTGTTTTTTGTGATGGGATGCTCATACGAATTAGGAGCATAAAGACATCCATGATCGAGAATACCGTCAAACTCTGGCTTGAGCTTGGGCCCCTCAGGTGTCTGCTCCAAAGACCCAGCCATCCACAATGACCACTGCTCAGCGCCCTCCTTCGCACCAGGCTTCACTCCACCTTCTGTACCCATAAGCATGAACGGACACTCTTCGGAGTCGTTGTGAAGGGTCATAAAGTTGACGCATTCCCAGTTAACACCGAAGTCGCCGCCCCATCTACCAGAGGGGCTGTAACCGGTGGGGAGGTCGACTAAAGGGCCGAGGTAGGTCCACTGGGTTAAATCGGTCGGTGAAATAGCATAGGTAAAGACTGTAGGCCCACCGTTGACGATACCCCCTGAGACGAAGCCGTAAAGACTTGCTTCACCACGCATCTCGTCCATAGCAGGCCATTCGGCTAGGAAAGGGTCTCGGAAACCCGTGACTGTGATACCTTCGGGTTCGCCATCTAGAATTGGGTTCTGTTCGCTCTTTTGCCATGTCTTGCCTCCGTCGCTTGATGTCGCTACTGAGAGTCCGGCGCAGTTACGAGTATATGGTAGAGTCCAGTGAATGGGAAGATGTGTGATGGAGGAGTAGATGGCTGTGAGCTGGCCTTCCTCGCCTTGAAGACCTGTTGGGTGAAGGCAACCTGTGAAGATGCCTTCCTTGTCGTATGACTCTGAAGGCTCTAAGACGGGGTTTTGAGTGTTGTGCTTCCATGTCAAACCGTCTCTACTCGTGAGATGACCCCAAGTGATGTCACCCCAATCGCAGGATTTGGGGTTCCCTGGTGGCAAAGTCAGCCCAAGAAATTGAAGCGGGTTGATGAATTGTGCACTCACATTGGTATGATAAGTGGTATGTACCAGTGGAAGCATCGTAACCGGGTGCGCAAGGGTCATTGATCCAGCCTCTTTGTGCTTTAAGATGATATGTGGGTGAAGGGTGCCATCTTGGGCGAGGGGTTGTGTTTTTGACCGTCATTATCGCTTGTCTGTGATGACTGACTCAGATAGTTCTAATATTCGCTTCCGAGACAATTGACAGCTAATCAGTTAAAGTAATGAAAGTCTAGAGGAAGGAATTGAGTTGATATAAAAACACAAAAGATTCTGCAGCTGAAGAGAAATGGTCGAGACTGTCTTGGGTTTTGCCTAATAAGTAGCTAATTCAGCCGACCACTTTAGACCCCCTCTAAAATTCCGCCGCTATCAATCGTCTTTGTCTGGGCTTTACCGATATCGTCGGACCGACAGAAGCCAAAAACCGATCTAATGCCAATCACCAGACAAGAAAGGGTTTTGAGTGGTGGATCCCTTTCACCGTAATATGTAGATCATTTCTTCGCCTCCATCTTTGTGTGTGTTTTTCCAGTCGAGGTTGACGCTAAGAACGCCCGTTGACAATCTCGACGGACCGAGATCAGATTACAACATAGGTATAGAGGTAAGTTCCCTGTAATTTACTACCTGTAGCACCCCCGCATCGTTTAGATCCACTGTAGTTTTTGCTTCTTTAGGGGAGATAACTGATTGTTTCCCCTGTAGTGAGAAAACAATTGGTGAGGATTGACGTGTCAGCTGCTTCATTGCAGATGGATGGATGAATGCAAATGCAGGGAGACGATGGTGTATGTAGCTGGTCTCACTATCATCTTAACCGCACGTGTAAGATTTCATCATTTGAGAGTTGCATGAATGAGAAGCTGCAGAGTAATTACACGTGATGCTGACAATCATGTCATTCCATCCAATGTTTACACAAGTACATACATACATACAGGACAATCAATCTACCTGTGTCCATCAACTTCAACTGCACCATTTCTATCACCAAATTGATCCACGCGCGCCTTTGCAAACTTCCGTGCACTCACTCTGTGTTCAAACAAAACATCCAATTCTCCAAAAGTCCTCCCTTTAGGTTCCGGCAATCTGAAATACGCCCATACCATAATAAGAAAACAAAACGCCGCCCAAAAGAGACCTGTTTTTGCACCCCAGTTCCATGCATGCACTCCAAGCATCCTTGGCATAAGGGTATTATTAACCAGCCCAGCCATATTATTAAAGTTTCGCGCCAGCACAATTGTCTTTGCCTTGAGGCGCGTAGAAGGAATCTCTGCAACAATAGTGTAACAGACTGGTCCAACTGCCAGATCGTAGATGAATGTGTAAAAGATGAGTAAACTGCCGACGGCCCAGGATGGACCGGAATTCTTTTGTGGTGCGAAACCGAGACCGCCGACAACGAGAAGAATAATGAACAGTGAGGTCGTGCCTCCGATATAGAGACTTCGACGTCCGTATTTGGCCATGAGAAACCACGAAAGAATGACTCCGATAGCTCCGACAGAATATTGTACAATATTGAGAGTGAATGCGTTGTTTGAAGACAGCCCTGCGCGCTCGTAAAATTGGACAGAGTAGCCCATCAAAACACTGCCGCACATAGCTTGAGCGACGTACGTGATAGACGCAATTTCCGTGCGTCGCAAGTCAGCCCTCATGAAGCAATGCCAGTAATTAGTGCCTGCAGATGTAGCCTTTTCAAGCTCATTCGTTTCATGAATCATGGATACCTGAGCGTCGGCGTCAAATTTGATATCAGGTTGAGGGCTGACAAGCTTGAGGATAGCTTCCTTAGCATCGTCGTGACGACCCATTCGCACGAGCCACCAAGGCGATTCTGGCGCAAGGATGGTACCAATGATAATAAATGGTGGCCAAATCCATTGCAACGCAAATGGAACACGATACGACCATTCGTTATCTAAATTGAGAAGTCCCCGTAACACACCAGCTGATATCAACTGCCCAATGACCCAGCAAAGGTTCACATATGCTGTGAGATAAGGTCGTAAAACCACCGGGGCAATATCAGACGCGTATGCAAGTGTCAGTGTTTGAAACACGCCCCACGGGATGCCCATAAGGATCTGGCCAGCGAGGATCATTTCGATATTCTTCGCAAAGAATACGATGAAAGTAAAAGCGATCATGATGATCTGGGCCAGTATCATGGTCTTTTTATACCCAATGGCATCAGATACCCAGCCATTGAGATACAGACCAAATATTTGCCCACACATGCCGCCGACCTGGACATACGTCTGCCAATCAGCTGAAATCACCAATCCACCATCGGGATTTGGTTGATTGCCATATTTGTTGCGGAATCTGCATGGGCATTAGACCTGCAAACCGTTTTAAACGGACATGGAGACTCACGATTCATAGCCGTAGAAAGAACCAATGAGGGCCATATCATAACCCTCCATGATGATAGCCATGGAAAAAATTAGAGAGAAGCAAATTGCCTTGGGGTAGAGCCTCAAGGCATCTCGAAAAGTCAGCTCATGCTCCAGCGCCGTGGCAGCGCTGGCTTCAGCATGTTGTGAATTTCCCTTCATCTCGTTGTTGGTAATCTGTTTGACAGTTGGATGTGGCTTTTCGGACGCCATTGCTGCAGTGTTGGAGGGCGAGATGGTGTCTAGTGACGCGCTTTCTCCGTCACGATCCATGTCCGAGATTAAGGTTTGAGGTAAGGGGTAATGCCAACGGCCAGAAGGGCCTGAAAGAGAGGAACTATGCCTGATAGAAATCACCTAAAATCAATTGACAATGTCAAGCAGAAAGGTCCGTCTTCTCCGAATGGCGTAAACTCCAAATGCAAAGTCGATGGGTCGGCTCGACGCGGCGAAGAAATCAGCTCATCTCCCAGGTGAGGCTAACAGAAGCACTCGTCATTCCCCAAACCGTGCCAAGAAACTCGTCGGTCCGGGGCAAAGGCTCTGCTATCACTGGCCACACGTCCTGTTATTCAATATCTGGGGACGCCGTTGAATGGGTCTGGGGATGGAGACTTGATGCGACGCGATAAGGCCAAGAAAATCTGGGGTTAGAAAGAAGGAGAAGATCTGGGGCTGAGGGGCGAAAATGCATCGAACTACGGGGGCATTCCGTCGGTCCGACAGTTTATTGAAGCCTAGACCTAAGAGTCAAGGATGTCATGCGTTGGATTTGGCTGGTTTGGGAATATGTCGGTCCGACGACAAAGGTCTACCATGAACAGAAGAGCTGTGGTGGAGAAAGTTTAATGATGCCTGCTTGAACTACCGTGTAATCTTTAGTATGGGTTGAGAAACGGCTGAATACATCACATCACACAGGTCTGTTCAAACACATGTTACATGAACCTACAGACTTGCTAGTTATGTCTATCCCAAGTAGGTGTAAGACCCATTCTCCTTTGGTGGAAAGGGAAAAGGCGGAACCATAGGGATGGCGATATGTGCTACAGAGACTCTGGAGCTATCCGAGACACGAACCCACAGCCCACTGTGCAGCCATACACCCTCGTCCGAGATGGGCATGAAGTCTGAATGAGGTTGTAAGACCTCGTCACTAGGAAGCCCTGAACTGCGAACTGAAGCAAGAATTTTGGACCCGTAATAACTAATTCTGTTTTTAACGGCGTAACTGTCATCAGTAGCGCCTTGGACCTCGAGAACTTTGCAATAGTATCTTTCGAAAGATGTTGGATCTCTGACGCCAACAAAGCAAAAGACAGTAATTGAGTCAGCGGATGGTTTTCCTGAAGGATGATCCACCACTACTTTTACCGCAAAGACAATCCCAAAGAAGGTCGGGGTAAAGGGACGCAAAGCATGGGTCCAACAACCATCATCTACCGTAGGTATGGTAGATATAGCGCTGATGTTAGTAGGACAGCTCACGGTAACAAAGACACCATACTTTGGAGTCTTCATCGGGAACGATGACTGCTTTATCAAGAGCCCATAGTCTCTGGGGCCAGCGACATACACGCTCGATAGGGGTAAACCACCAGCATTATTGATAGGCGTGGGTCGGGGAGGAAAGGGGAATCTGGCAAAACGCTTTGAGAGGGGCAGCTTTTCCAAGACTATACCGACACGCTCCTTGGTCTTGCCGCAGACAACATCGAGTACAGCCAAGTAGCGACGGCCCTGTGAGTCGTGGTTGCGATGAGCCCTCGATGGCCAATGCACTCTTGTATAAGCAATATTGAGGAGCCTTAAACTTATCGATAATCCAGAGTTGCTTACAGAGTATGGAATGGAATCATTGGCCCCTGGTGCTTTGTGATATGAACCCGCGTTTTGAAAGGTCTTTGGTGAAGGGGATAGCATGCTTGGCCAGTTTCTGGTAACGTGATCTTCATTCCATTCCCAACAGAATATTGATTGATCATTCGAGACACGAATAATTTCTTCCTGAAGTCGGATGAATGCCTTAGTCCCTTCCCCATATAACAAAGGCATGTTGATATCGAAAATGCCTAGCATGCAATACGCTATATCCTCAACCCTTGTTGTCTCGCGGTGCGAAACCCAGGACATGCGCTCGCTGATACTGGCGTCGTGGATATTATCCCCTGTGTAAACCTCGTCGATCTTTGTAATCTCGAAAATCCTGTCGGATAGAGAAAAGCGAGTTCCAAAGAAAGACCAATCGTTGGCGAAGAAGATCAAGGAGCTGGGTGCAAGAAGCTCTTGCAGTGTCCATCCTCTAGTAAACCAT
Source organism: Fusarium transvaalense (assembly GCA_013623685.1). Classification (NCBI taxonomy): domain Eukaryota; kingdom Fungi; phylum Ascomycota; class Sordariomycetes; order Hypocreales; family Nectriaceae; genus Fusarium; species Fusarium transvaalense. The sequence goes on from JABFFG010000253.1 coordinate 170,639, forward strand.
CGCGAGGAAGAAAATGAGGATTGGTCATCCGGGGGTACGTCAGCAAGATAGGCATAACAGACTGCAGAGTTCTTGTACCAGCTGAACATGGAGTTGATTGCTTCACTGAGTTCTGCAGAGCTTCTCTTGTCGATGCAGTTGGTATCGCACCAAAGATAGTTGTAACCATCGATGATGGCTTGATGACACGCTTTTTGTATCTTGTCAAAACCAGCCTTCTTTTTGGCTTCGAACCACTTGTCTTCCCACTCCACGAATGAAACTTCCTCGCTGCCCCATGTGTGAGAAAGTATCGCATAGATCGGGATAGGATTCTGGAACTCCTCGAGCTTAAGTGTCTTGGTGTTGATGAGCCTCATTTGATCTGGTGTTTGCGGGGTAGGAATGTAAGACCAATTAGTCCAGTTACAGACTGATGATTGCCGAGAGCTGGAAAAGAAATGCCCTTGTTATTCGAAATTGCCTGGTATTTGGCCGGGTGAGATGAATATTTGTACTGAGCGCATGAAGACTGTATCAGGGGGAATGTAAACAACTGTGATTCATTTACGTGGGTGTTGTCATAACAGTAAATTGATGCCCAGTTTCCTTTGTTCTACAGTGTTCCATTCCATCACGGACAGTGTTTGAGCCTAACAACCTGCCTCACAGCGCCCGTGGTGGCAGTGCTCAGCCTCGTCTGTATCAATTGGATATGGCGATACCCAGACGTTGGAATGACTTTTGACAATACACAAGTGACAGATGCACATTGATCTGGGCCGTCTGCATGGAGTATGAACTGCCTTGGTGGAAGGAGTTGTGATGGTGGAAAGATGCTAAATATCTCCATATGTACTGGACGGGATCTACGGCGCGCCCTCCCATTGACTTGACAGGCGTTTTAGTGGACTTTGAGCCCCGCTGACAATTAATCAACATCCACTGAATCCGTTGTGATCCTCGCATTTCTTTCCGTTCCAACCCTTGTCTCCCATACCTCATTTCTATCACCCAACAAGACTTTGACCCCGAGCTCAGTTAACAAATACCATCATATTCTACATGTTATCATGTCTCTGATGGCGCAAGATCCCGGCGAGCTCTCTTTGAGCAAGCTCCTCTCAACCCTCACCACGACCCTGCATCCAACTGTGTACGTCTTCGCCACTTTTACAGACACCTCAAAACTACCACCATTATCTGAGACCCAAATGCTCTTCAAGGAATCCGAGGGTGTGACTGCTATCGTCAGTAAAGAATATGCAGAGTCTCATGGCGTCGAGCATTTCTTCCCTTGTAAGATGATTAGCCTCAACGTTACTTCGAGCTTGGAAGCTGTAGGGTTCATGGCCGTCATTGCGACAAGGTTGGCAGCGAAGGGTATCGGGTGCAATCCTGCCAGTGGCTTCTATCATGACCATATATTTGTGCCACTTGGTCGAGAGGATGAATCTTTGGAAGTCCTTGCGGGAATAGCAGCAGAGGGAAAGACGGAGGCAGGGAAAGTGTAGTGGAAGAATGCTGCGAATCGACGACGGACTTGAAGAAATTCCATCAGACACCACATAGTAATTGAGCATTGCATTTGACCAATGCAAAATTCGCTGTCCCCTCATTCCGCTTTGCGTGGATTCTTTTCCCACAAAAATAGCGAAGCAATCAACCCGGCAGCCGACATGGCCGTCATGAAGATATTCTGTAGATTGTAACCTTCTGCAAACGCTCTTCTCACAGCGAGTTGCTGAGCTGGATCCAGGTCGTTGATTCTAGAAACTGATTCGAAGATTGCCGAAGCCTCTTCTGCTGATACAATGTCGGTCAAGCTTGGCTTGAGATGGTTGTTGAGAATGGTCGCGCTGCTTTGTGATCAGTTTTCTATGTTGCTGAGCGAGTCGTAAGTTGAACTTACCATATAGCTAGAGACACCGTACCTCCTAGAACTCTGATCTGTGTCAAGGCACCCATCATTACGGCTTGGCTCTGTCAGTAACTCCAATAATCATCAATGAATTGTAACCTACACAAATTCGATTCAGAAACCACGATTCGGGCAAAAGTCAGGACTGTAGTCAGACCTAAGCCAAACCCGATGCCCATGAGTACTTCGTAGCCGTATTGTGCATCGGGCATGCCAGTTGAGTCGCTTGGGAGCGAGCACATCAAACCGACACCCAGCACTTGTAGTCCCGCAGCAATAACGATGGGATACACTGGTGGAATCTTTGCATTACCGGTCAGGTAACCAGAAAGCACGGTTGCTGCGGGAGACGAGAGCATCATCGGGAGCAGACTTATACCAGCCTGAGAAGGGGACATCCCATACACTGCTTGTGCTCTTTGTGGGATGTTGACAACCATTGAGACGAAGGGAAACCCAACGAAACATGTCGTACTGCTTTATTTCAGTCTAAGGTGATAAGAAGTTGAGACTGTGAACTTACAGGAGCATCGCACTGCATATCCTGTCTTTGCAGATACTCGGCGGAAACACGGGTTCCTGTTTACTCGGTGAGCGTTCGACATGAACCTCCCAAAAGCCGAACCCAATGAAGAACACGATGGCGATAACAAGTGTTGAAATCACGACAGCACTGTTCCATGAGTATCGGGTGCCCCCCTCTTCCAAAGCAAATACAAGCAGGACAGATGCCGAAAGTAGCAGGAATATGCCGAGATAGTCGACACGCGCCCAGTTGGAACGCCTGAATTTAGACCTCAAGACTTGAATCAGGGGCAACCGAGACGATTGCTCAGACGCTGGTAAGAAAATGGCTACTAGAAGGAAAGCCAAAACGCCTCCAGGAACACTTGAGTGTGTTAGTACAGGATTTACCAGTAGGCGGACGGTGTGTACTTGAGGAGGAACACCCAACGCCAGGTGGAGTGTTGACTAATGATACCGCCCAGAATGGGACCCAGAACACTTGCAGTGACAAAGACAGTCGATACAATTCCCATATACTTTGCATATTTGTCGATGGGTACCAAGACCGGAGCAATGGCTAGAATCATGGAATAGATTCCGGATGCGCCGATACCCTGGAATGCTCGGAGTATGATACTGAGGGAAGGGTTAATGCCGAGAGATGCAGGAAGCGATGAATACTCACAGGTCAACGACATTGTTAGTAGCGCCGCAGAGACCAGAAAATACCGTGAAGATCAACAGAGCAAGCAAAAGCATGGTCTTCTTACCAAAGACATCACTCAGCTTGGCATAGATAGTCAAGAAGCCTGCTATTATCAGCGTCATGTTCTTCAGAGATTCCATGTACGAGACGTACCAGTATATGTCAAGAGGTAGGAAGTGACGATCCAATCCCTCAGAATGAAGCCATTCAAAGCGTCTGTAATGGATACTAAAGATGTGCTGACGATGGTTGTCTCAAGTGTCGAGAGGAAGAGACTTAGCCATAGCCTAGCTAGTGTTAAATGTTATCAGATACAATGATGACGGAAACTCACGCTGCAGTCAGACAATAAAATCTCCAGCCTGTTATATACCTGACTTCATTATTAGATTCTGCCAAATCTTCTTGACCTGATACAAAGACGCGGTCGGTAGCTGAGGTGGATCCTTTGTCGGTGTTTGGGAGAGGAGTTCGTCCTGTTTCAGGGGCATTTGAGTCAATTGTTTCGAGATCGTTCCCAGACTCTTGGGCCCGACTTGTACGACGCTGCATTTCAATAGAGATTACAATATTTAGATGGCATTTGGGAAGAGTGATAAAATGCTCTATTTAGGCGCGTTCCTTGCAAAACGAAAATGATCTGACCCAACAGACTTATAGACACTAATTGCAAAGCTGCGTACTCCTCAGCACCTCATTTGTTGGACAATCGAGATTACGCTGTAAGCAACCAATGTTTCACTGGCCTGTTCCTATCTCTAGCGAAATCCTTCCTCTAGCCTAATTCAAGGAGTGATCACCGGATAAACGTCACCCCGCCCTTCGTAACCAGAACAATTTATCACCTTGCCAAGATTGAGATATGAACCGCGAACTTGGAGAAAGGCAAAAGAAAAGGAAACAACACTGATCATGTCAGAAGTATCTAAGCCCCAAAGAGAGCTATTCTTTCGCTCGTATAATGAGGCATCTTCTACAACAGTCGTGCTGATCCATGGCCTCTTTTCTTGCAACCTTGAATGGGAACACGTCGTACCACTCCTCAGCGACTATCATCTCATAATTCCCGATCTTCCTCAGCACTCAAAGTCGAAAGAGTTTGGACCATGGTCACTCGAACTGGGCGCAGACTCTGTAGCGCATCTTATTCGGACCTATGCTCGTAATGGCGAGGCGCATGTCGTCGGCCTGTCACTTGGAGGCTTCACGACGATGGAGATAGTCCGTAGACATCCAGACCTTGTCCAATCGGCTTTTGTTACGGGAGCTGCACCGTTCACGCCCACACAAGTTTGGCTGTCGGAACGGCCCAGCCTCCTACACTATGGACTCGGCTTTGTTCTAAATTCTGGCTTTTACACTCTCAGTGTCTGGTGGGCAGGTCTTAGAAGCCATACTCAGTTGAAAAATGAGATTGCTTGCAACAATGATTGGACTTTGGTCAAAAACGCTTACAGCGAACTTGCTCATTGGGGACAAGAGGCCGTGGATGATGTTGCAGCAAAGGATAAGCGAATATTGGCTATTGCAGGAGATCAGGGTGATAATATCGAGGGCACAAAAGAAATGGCCGATGTGTTTCGCTCACAAGGGCTTGAAGCTGGGAAACAAAGCACAGCCTGTGTAGTCAAAGGAGCCATACATGGGTGGAACCTCCAGTTCCCAGAGTTATTCGCTGATGGAATCAAGGCATGGGTTGAAGGCAAGCCTCTACCCGAAGAGTTTGTCAGTCTATTGTGAGGAGGTAAGCCGTAGACAACAAAGTAATATGAATGTATTGGTAGCTCCCCTCTTCTTTCAACAGTAGCTACATTTCATTTAGACTATGTCGTCCGAATAGAGTGCATCACTACATTCCTCCCTATATGTCCAAGCCGTGCCTTACCATTTTTTACCAGCTATTGCTGCCATTAAAAAAGGCGAATATAGGAAGAGCTGGATTCTGTGCGTCGATCATTTGCTGATCATCTACCATAGACCAATCAAAGGGCATTGTCAGATTTTGAATCATATCAGTCGAGACGTTGCCACTAAACTGCACGTTATTGACATAGCTTCCCTGGCTATCATCTTTGGAAGGCTGTGATGATGGTGCAATGCTTTGACTTGCCCGGAGTAGTCCAGCTTGTAACAGTTCCATCTTCAATTTGGTTACAAAGCCAGGGACGTCGACAGGAACTTCGATCTTCCGAAGCGTTTGCTCACGAACTTCCCAAGCCTTTAGCAAAAGTCTAGCCAATTGCAGATGCAACTTTTGAGAAATATTCCACAGCTCCTCATGATAACGGTAGAAGTTACCAAACAATCGCCACGTGCGCTCGGCGAATGATCCAACTGGCGAACGGTCAACCAGCTGCCCGGCCAAAAATAGAAGTGAATCAAGATGGAAGTGCGATTTGAACGCCCAAAGGAAGTTTCCCTGGCTGGACATTTCGTATATCTTGATAGCGCCCTCATTATGAGCGAGCCAAATGCGAAAGAAGTTGTCTTTGGGATTTTGGACCTCGGTGCCCCATTCCGGGGTTTCTTCCATGGGCGTTGCCATTGTTCTGGCCTCCTCCATGATATGAGGGCGAAGGAACAGTGCTAGTGCATGGATTGGTCCACCTGAACGATCACAATACTTTTTCTCGGCCTCCCTTAACAGTCCATCAAACTCATCCAATAGACCTTGCAGTTCCCGTAGCGAAGCCTGGTACGCTTGGTTTTCTGGGGTTCCTGGTTCAGCACCCAAGCCTCCAAGGAGCAGATGCTCAAAGTCGGACGCTTGGTGGTCGGAAACGAAATTAATTACCTCGTACATTATCATAGCAAATGCCATCTCCGTGGGGCCCTCCTGGGACTGGATAGATGTTGAATCGGGTGAGAAATCTATGTCATTGATATTCTGCGGTCTCTTGGTGTCGGCCCCGGACAGTAGCGATGTTGGTTTCATGCCAGAGGTTGCTGCGTACATGGAATCGAGTGCCACGATCTGCCACCATACGCGGCGACGCATCTCGGTTTCGAACGGTGTTAATCCGAGCTTTTCGCCATCACGGTGAACGCCCATCTTATGAGCGATCCTAATGACCGCACCACTTAGGACCCAGACTGCATCATGATTGCTACGGCCTTGTAGGGAGTTCTTCGGAAATAGTTAGTTGTAAAATTCATATTGCATTGTCATAATCAGTGGCAACCATACCAAGTAAAGAACCAATGCTTGTAAAATGGCCATATCATAGTTTCTCAGATAATTGACTTTGTTGAGTGCTGTTTTCAGGCCATCTGTATATTGTTGGATGGCTTCATTCTTGTGAAGGTCCAGCAAGGACTTGGCTTCGTCTTTCGAAAGACTGACGACGGAGACCAGGAAGATGGAGAACAGCAATGCTCTGGACTTGTGTGGCATATCTTCAGGATTCGTCATCGCACTTATGATCAGGTGCTCCGTGCTAGGACCGTGTATTGTCTTGCTTAGAGGATTGACTCTGTTGAGAAACACTTGCCACAATCGAAGAATCTGAAATGGAAGTGGTAGGTGGTCCCCAAGCTTTGAAGATGACGCCGTAGCGAGAAGCAAGTCCACATCTTCGTGCGTGACAGGTGAGGCTCGTGAAGGGCATGTTTCGTCATCTGAGGTTTCTTGATCAAGAATATGACGCATCTCCTCTATCTGTTAATCCAACAGTTAGTCTGATCATTCCAATCCTAGGGAACAAAATACTGACGTTATCGTAGATGGTTCCCCAGACGCAGCTATCCAAGAACTTGTAGCCGCCATTCTTGACTACTAGTCTGCCAGGGCCGGATGATACCGGATTCGGAAGCCCATTCGATGGTGCGGGAGACGCTGAAGGAGAGAAATCCAACGACTCTTGCGTAGGTGCAGAGGCAGCAGATGCTTGTTCAGGTGAACCCTGCAGCGTATACTGCTCCAGCAAAGCCTCGACCTTTTTTATTCTCTCTTGTAACAGGACATTTGGCGTTCGTCTTTTGCGCACTGGGGTCGGCTTTGACGGCACGCAGTTCAAATTGGCCTACACATGTTAGTATAACGAGATAAAGGGCAATGCTGTAAGATATACCATACCTTGATACAATTGGAACAAGGAAACAAGCGGTTGCACTTGATCTTGCGTTGTTGACAGTGAGTACATGCCAAGACTCGCTGGCGTTTCTGCACGGAGCCATCAGAATCGTTTGGCGAGTCTTGGAAATGATGAGCATTAACGTATGTGCCGTTCATTTTGGATAATTATAGGTAGTGAACTAGTTTATGCATAATGAATGAGTCAAAGTGGCATTTTATTTCTCTAAGACCTGGAAGTTCGTGACATTGCATTGACCCGATGTGTTCTACTCGGCATCTCGGGCTCTTATATGACCCCGGTTGAGTGACAGGTATGGATACATTCACAATATCGCGTAGACCAATCAAATAGAATACTAATCCACAAGGCATTTTACGGAAGATTGATGAGAGTAACAACAGAATGTCAATTCTCCGTGCGCTATTAGAACAAAGATCCGATAAAATATAGTGTTTTATAGAACACAGCTGAGGCATAGTTTGATAAAGAACTCAATTAGACCAGTGATGTCATCACGGTCAAAATTACCTATTACAGTAGAGTTCCAGTAAGCACAATCATCCGAGACAGGTATCTTTTCGCCGAGTGTTACCAGATCTAGGCGGCTTTCTCACAACTTGGCTGTCACCAAAAGGCACAGCATCTCACAGCATGGCTTTTCATTTAGGCCATGCCGTCATCAAGTTGTACATTGACAACTATAAAGAGACAGAGCCTTCACTGCTTCCCTCTAAATTCTGGTCTGTCGAATTGCCAATTCTTGACAATACATAAACTCGTCAAATACTCAAAATGTCTGCTCCTCTTGGACTTGCCGTCGTTGGCACAAACTGGATTACAGACTCCTTTGTACAATCATGTCACGAGAGCAAGCTGTTCAGGCTTGTGGCAGTATACTCGAGGAAGCTTGATACCGCCAAAAGCTTCATCGCAGACACTCCCTCCATAGAAGATGCTTCGTCTGTGAGGGCATACGACAATCTCGACACAATGCTCAGCGGCGAAGGTATCGATGTGGTCTATATCGCGTCTCCAAATTCGTTGCATTACGAGCAAGGCATGAAAGTTTTGAATGCTGGGAAACACGTCATTATGGAGAAGCCGTTCGCTTCCAACATGCATGAGCTTGAGACTCTCTATAAGTTGGCTGATTCCAAGAATCTTTTTATTCTCGAGGCCTATCGCCATATCCAAGAACCCAACTTCAAGACTCTTCAAAGACTATTCGATGAGGAAAATACAAGAACTGAGACGTTTGGCAAAATTTATGGCGCAAGTCTTTCCATGGCAGTATACTCTTCACGGTTCGGAGATGTCACCGATATAAATATTCCCAACGTGGCTTCTCCAAAGTTCAGCGGGGGTTGCTTGATGGACATGGGCGTCTATCCCGTCACCTTTGCCATTCGACTCTTTGGTGTACCTGCCTCTCAGACATATTTCCCCGTGATGCTTGAAACAGGCGTCGACGGTGGTGGCTTGATTGTTTTCCATTATACATCTGAAACTTCCAAGCATAAGCAGAACTTTACCCTCCAAGCTCGAACAAGCAAGCTTTATGACTCGCATGCACCAACAGAGATTTACTGCGAGAAGGGGACTATCAGGATAGAGGGTGGTCAAGCTTCAAATGTGACGGATATCTGCACCATGGAGTTTATCCCTCGAGGATCCAAAGAGGGAGAGGAGCTGGGAGATAAGGACCCCGAGTATAAAAACATGTTGAACTTGACTTGGGAGGCCAAGGAACTTGGTCGGATCATCAGAGAGGATGACAGAGCAGCTGAGGGCGACTTGAGGGCTCTCAGCAGGAGTGTTCTCGCCGTCGTAGAAGATATGCGGAAGCAAAATGGTATTGTATTCGATTGCGAGCGATAATTGTTAGATTTATGTTTTTTTGGATATGGTTCACTTTGTTGGACTTGACAAATAAATCGTTGATTGCCTATAACATGCCGCACTGTGATATCAAGTATGTTATTCAAGCACCTATTACTGGCATCTCGCCATCCAACATCATATCCCCATCAACAAGAGAGATACTGAAAATGTCGACACCTTCTGCAAACCCGCCAAAGCCAGTAAAGTCAAACATGTCTGCCGAAAGCGCCCAGTCCGCCTCACCCGTAGGATGTGCTGCCGAAGTTGGACTACCAGGTCTTGTCGGAGTTGACAAAGACGTATAGTCGACACTCTGCCACAAAGCCTTGACATCTCCAGGCGGTCGTTCCACGTTTGAATTGCATGGTGAAAGTTCTTGACCTCGTGTCTCGCACTGATTGTGGAATCTTTCTAACCTTTTAACCTGCAGAAGGTCAGCCTTGAAAGAACTACTGGGTAAATCTGAAGGTAGAATCAACTTACCATTAGCGCTGCGTGTGCCCAATAGCGTGATAACTCCTGTAGAGATTCAATCGAAGCAGCGTAGTGCCCCTGGCTCTCTTTTCTGACGCTCTCCCTTTCATCATTCATCGACAATGCGTGGATTGTCCCAGCGATCATGATGCAATACCCATAGATCGATGTCAAGATCAGAATGTTCTGACTCTTCATGTTCATCAGATCTGTGATACTTTTGGCATGCGTCCTACACTTCTCCCATGCCGTCTTCATAAATATTGATGGTGCTTTCTGTTTGCTTGACTGCAGGCGCTGTTGAATCAAGAAGGGGTGATGAAGCAGGCAGTGAGACAGATGGAACATGGCCTTGGCGAAGATAAATGACCCCGCGAGGAGCTCATCGATACCACCATTGATAGTACATCGCTGTCTGAGACTCTCCATGGTGTCTTCATTCATAGCAAAGTAATGTTCAGCTTGAAGAAGAGCGGATGATAAAGTGGCGTAAGGAGAAGTTGAGGACCAGGCCATTTGAGGGGTCTTGGTGTCATGCAGCACATAGTGAGAAACACGGCCTAGAATCGATGCCATGACGATGATGAGGCCAAGCGGACAACATCCGTCTATGGCGTCTTGCTCCACGCAGTCTCCAGTCAGTTCCTCAAGCAATGGCGTGTGCTCTTCTCGGCCTTCCCTAAATGCTTCTTCGGAGCTTGGAAGAGAGAGTTTACACTCTTCGTCTCTGATTGCACAAAATCGGCCACGGGATAGACTGATCAGCTTGTCTTGCAGAAATAATGACCAAAATGTTCGCCTTCTTTCCTCACGGTTAGCGACTGGCATCGAGAGATCGGGCTCTAGGTTCAGCTTGTTATTCTGTGCTAGGCGGACGGCAAAGCCGAGTTTCATATGTGCTTGAGTACAGAGACCAGCTGTGGATGGTTGTCAGTTATTTGACCTGCAAAATACACGCAGGTTGATTGGAGAAGAACTCACCCGGTACTTCCGTGCTCACGATTAAGATGATAGTTTGAATCACAGCCAGGATCTTTTCTGGAGAAGCTGAACCAGTCCAAGGAAGATCTATACACTCCCAAGCCTTGGCAGCATAGGCAGATGCATCGTCGGCACAATTGATCTGAGCGACGGGAAGAGTCGAGTACCGCCTTGCTGCTGAGAGAAAGGCCCATAACAAATATGTAGGAAGTGAATTGTCAACTAATCGCTGACGGAAGGTCGGTTCATGGAAGAGAGAGTAGGGTCGACTATGGCAAAAGCGAAAATAAATGTCTGCTGCAAAGATGAGTGACTGCAATTGGGGACGCTCAGGTGCTGGTGATTGTATAGTTAAAGGCGTTTGGAGTATGGCTGTTGCCGGAGTATTGGCTTGATCGAGAGTGCGCCTGTCGGGCGCCGCAGTCTGGTTTTCAACAAGTGGCAGTAATCTATGCCCCGGTTAGTATGTAGGTATAAGTGAAAGTGTTCAAGGACATTGAGAATCTTACTTTTCGATTGTGCTTTGCAGCGTCGCAATCTGGTTCTCAACAATGGCGAATCTCTCTGTGATGGTATGCTGACCAACAATTAGTGTCTGTTCTATTACCTATGATGTTGAAGCTTACCATGCCTGTGCCAGTGATCTCCTTATCTCCAGGTGGCAACACAATCGATGGTCTCTTTAAACTCCTTCTATCCTCAGCATATAGACATCTCTGCGACAGTCGCACACAGAAGCTGCAAGTAGGCTTTTCTCCCGTACACCGGACCTTTTTCCTTCTGCAGTTGAGGCAGGCTTGGCGGATTCTCTTACGGCGACTTTCAGGGCCATCTGAATCGTCTTGGGAGTCGGACATCGCGACTAATCAGCTTTTTCTTCTCGTCTGGGGTTGGTAAAAGATAGGGAGAGAGAGAACGGCGGCCGGGTCTGGCACGGCTACGACGGTTATATATAACCGTAGACGAGTGCGGGGAAGGGAGACACCCAAGACAGCTACAAGCTAGCCTAAATCAGGCCAAGATCGCCGATGAAGGCATTGAAGAAGCTTTCCTCTATAAGTGTTGCTCATCCAGGGTGTTTGCAGATGTAAGATCTTGAAGAAAAGCTCTTCCGATTTTTATTATGTGTATTGTTCCGGAGACTCAGTCAAATAAGTCTGTCCAGACAGCTGTACCGAGGCGAAGGGTGAACAGAGCCAAAAGAGCATGTCTTTCATGTCGATCTCGAAAAGTACGATGTGATGTTACACGACAATCACCCTGCAGTAATTGCAAATGGAACACGACAGAATGCATTGTGACAGAAGCTCGCAAGTCTCCGTGAGTTGTGTGCATTTTTATAATTTATTCTGTTTGACTAATTGTGCGAAAGAGTGAGAAAGAAGGGAAGAATATGTGAACAGCAGAAAAAGGACCCTGGACAAGATAACAGCTTAAACAACACAAGCGTAAAGTTCGACAGCCTAGGACTACCGACTGAGGATCATTTCTCAAATCCAATACAAGATGAAGACTTCGCAGGCACGTCAGAACTCCTTTGCCAATCTGCGACATTACACTAACTCGCAATGGCAGCTTTAAAGCACTTGCGAGACTCCATTAACGACACAGCCTCGCCCACATATCAGCTCGCACAGCTTGAGACACCAGAGACTTACGGCAGTGAAGAGGACAAGGCAGGCGAGGCAATGGAATGGGCGTTCCTAGAACATCCTCCTATTGGCACAAAGACAGCAACTAGTTTTGTCGATTCAGGCTTCCAAGACGAAAGCTGGCATGTCTTGGAACAAAGCCCTATCGCTTCAGGTGCTACGCCAGCCTCTTCTTTACCAATAGTAGCTGAAAAACACGAATGGCCCGACCCATTTCTTTGGCTGGCGAGAGGAAGAGTGAATGAGCCAGGTGACGATTTGCTGGATAGCCTATTGGCTATGCCCTTTGACTGTTTGAGACATATCTAAGACTAGACGTCAAAGTCCGGATGCAGAAAGGACAGAGAGAGAGAAAGGCAAAGCGCAAGATAGACTATATTCTTTCAATGACTGGGATTTCAATCATTTGCATAGAATTCACAAATGGTATCACCAAAATTTGTGTGAAATACAAGGCATGTCGCCACTGTTAGAAGATTGGCTAGCTGAAGCTGGCTGCTGCTGACACTGTGACATCCTTGTAGATCATTCAGCTTAGCGTTTGTTGGCGCTCTTTGATATGGTCACAGGCGCCCGCAGGGAAATTAAACCTTCCAATTCAGTGTGACAGCTCGGATCGTCCAATGCCGTGGTGCCGGGTGGCCGAGACAGGGTTCAGTTACCCCTGCATCAAACAAATTAACATCCATGTCACAAACAGATCCATCAACGAAACCATTGAACAGATTTTCAGAAACCATTAAGAGTATATTGAAGGTTTCTCAAGAAATTCAGACACCAGTACACCTTTGCTAGACATTTTGAAACACCAGAAAATTCCGTCCGTATGATCCTCCGTTTTTGTGATCGTCGAGTGACACTGTTTAGAGCATCATGACACCAGCAAGGCCAGCAACAGCAACGACAACGCCGGCTGCGACAGTGTTGAGACCTGCGGCATTGCCCTCATCCTTCTTGCTGTCGCTGTCCTTCTTGTCATCGGAACTGCTAGAAGCAGATCCAGTCTCCTTAGCCCAGGAAAGACTGCTGCAAAGGGAGCCGCCGGATGTCAGGCTGTCGAGTTCTGACTTGACCTCAGGAACGTCGGAACAAGCATCCATGAGCTTGGAGACATCGCTGACTTGATCCTTGTACCAGGAGCTGAGCTTTTCGACGTAGGAGCTGTACTCGTCGGCCATGGCGCCAGTGACGTGAGGGAATTCGCAGCTGTTCGTGAAGGTGACAAGCTCAGTCTTGCTAGCGATGAAGCTGAGAAGCGATCCCTCGGGGGTGGGAAGTTCGGTCAACTTGGGGAGGAAGTCCTGGGCGAGTGATGCACACTCTTTGGCGTCGCGCTTCACAACGGGGCTGGAAGCGGCGGCAACGGTGGCCCCGACAGCGATGATGATGGCTGAACGCATGTTGAAGTGAAGGTCTTGTTTTGTAAATAATATGGAGTAATAATGAATGTCGAGAAGAGTTGAACATGAACGTGAATGTGAAGAGACGGGTGTCGAGGACAGATGGAAGTCGGGTAGGGCTCTATGCTTATATACTCGAAACTAAGAAACAAGCGTCACATATTTACAGAACCAAAAAAAGAGTCTTGTCCGCATTCTACCTAGATATAATTAAAAGGGGCGATCCTCAGCTGTGCCTTAAAACATTCGAGTACCTGCCCCTTGAGGGAAAAGCTCAATTTGAAACCCTGCACGGTATTTTTCAGCTCATAAACGAGCTATGCCAATAAATGCGATGGGCTAGTTTCACTAAACCGTTACTATCTTCTAGCGTTATGCAGCAGATAAAGTACCTTGTCCGGGGGTTTCCAGTTTTGGCTTTTGTGCTCGAGCCTGGTTGAGAGTACTAGTTAATTCCCTCTTAGACACACTGTGGGATTAACTGCTATTAGCGTCCTTATCGCTGAGCTCGACCAAGCATTTGTAGGGACGGTTTAAAGAGAGATGAAACGAAACCGGGTCGACATCAAACAGCCACCTTGACACTTAATACAGACGAAAGAGAGTTGAAATGTTCAATTAAGGAGGCGCCAGACGCCATAAGGTCTCAGTATCTTCAACAACCATATAGAAGAGCAGCTTGAATGAGATCTCGGGTCCGAAACTTCGGTGTACTAACTAACGTTAGCCGGAAGCATGAATGACCTAACTTGATTTGTGAAGCACTCCAGGGTATCATGATACCATGATTTTGGAACACGGAACTTACAACCGAATACAACCATGTAGGGCTGAAACTACAACTGTGAGAATGTGTTCTATTGAGCGTTTAAAAGAAATCTAACCAGAGATATTCTGTAGCCCAGTGATGATATGTTTTGTCTTGCTTCCTGCTCGGTCCCGACACTCAATTTCTGTCTTATGTTGGTGACAGAAGTGGTTGTCTATTTTATATATCATTAATGCTGCCAAACGTCACCTCCTCTAATAGAAGGCACTACCTTTTGTTATCTGTAGATCCTGTTTAACCACATGAGTAGTGGTGGAACTGAACCGGCTGGTGCTTTCTGGTATTGCCATGTTTCCTCACTGGGGCTTAACAGAATGCTGTGGAAGTCACGCAATAATCTCGTTTGTGAAGACCATCTTCCACATACGACCATACCTACCAGAAAATACGGGATCCCGTCCGCTCTCCCATAGTCAAGCTGGTAAGGGGCGGATTAGTAGTTGGGTCGGTGACGACCAGCGAATCCCCGCTGTTGTATGTTTTTTGCATCTTTACCTGAATGCCCTTATCTGATCTTCTATAGAGAGCCTTTTCTCCGAACTCCAGTAAGGAATGAACAGCAACAGTGAACGCGCGATGGGATTCAGTTGAGAGTTGGGTATTGTAATGTAATAATGCTTAGTTTTAGTATGCAGTAGTTGCATTCAGTTATATATATTAACAACCTAAGAAAGGCATACTAGTACTTATAGAACCAGCAGGGAGACAGTAGACTTGGCATTAGTAATATTAAGAGTATTGTAATAGTACTGGATTCATAATGCTAAGTCTCTGCATAGCCTGTCTCCTTATATTGAGAAACTAAACAGATTTACTTAAGACAGATAGTATTAAAAAGTGCTTGTAACAGAGCGATTCCGCCTTACCCCCTACTGTTTAAACTGTTAGAGACAACAATCCGTCGTGTAGATAAGAACCAAGAACCACCACAGCAATTTCATACTTCTCTGAAAGAATTTACAATTTCACGGAGCAGCAAAAAGAAATAATCAGCTGCGTCAATCGACCACGCCAGGAGTCGAACCTGGAATCTCTAGAGAATCTGATGCTGAAAACCGAAATCTAGCGCCTTAGCCATTAGGCCACGCGGCCTGATCAAGTTCGATATGGACGATAATGAAAATCCAGAACATCAACATCGATGTCATCTCATGCCAGTGCTCTCACATATACAGAAAGGAAGTTCTTGCACCAAAACCCTGGGTGGTGCGAAGAACCAGAAGTTCCCTGTACTTAGATGTTGTATAGTTCTCTGACGTAAACCTCTAACATCAAAACGCCAACCAAGACCGGGCTATCTGATCCCTCAAACCATTGTACACACATTTGTTGACTGTGTCCACCAAAGACCAACCCTTCCCATCAGATTCTCAATATGAGTACAGTATTTAGTGGCATCCTCGTCCACAAACTATACACCCCTCGCACAAATCTGCCTCCGTACCATCGCAACATGGCGCATATTTTCTGGTAAACATTTCCCCATAGAGACCCCTATGACAGGACAATCGTCGCTCATGATTGAACTCGGCAACTTGCAGGGGCGCAATCTTCCGAACGAGACTTTCCCTCATCCAGGTGCCATCAGACGCCGGATATCCTTTCCAATGAACCCAAAACTCATTTCTCTCGTCGTATCCTCGACCGAAAATGGTTCGATAGCCCATGACGCGAAGGACTTCGAGGTTGGCAGGGGGAGAAGGCGCAGCCGTGAAGGGAGGCCACTTCTGGGAAGCTACTCCGTTGGTAGTAGAGCTTTCATGGGCATTAAAGCCAGGCGGAGCTATTCTGGTATCTTCTGAGGGCCAATCGTCGTCAAAGGTAGGTAATCCGTTTACAACTGAGGAATATCGATGGCGGGTGTGAGTATCTGCAATCTTGGTCGCGCCTGGGGGTTCGGATAGATCGTTGGGCGATGCGGTCACTCCCGAAGGAAGGATTCGATCTCGCGGATGAGAAGATGGAGATGCTGTAAAGGGTTGTGGGTCAGCAACTGGAATGTACGGAACCACGTAGAAGAGCCGTTGGCACGTTTGACTAACCATTCTTTGCAGCATCAAATGACCAACGCGAGAGGATGTCATAGACGCGGGGATCATATTGCGAACACATTTTGGCGACGATGGCGACTGCAGTGATGATTGTGATGTCTGCTTATGTGCCGCGATCTTGTGTGAGTTTCATGATCCAGAGATCAGCACACGTAAGAGTTAGCAACTATGCTGTGTTGGTAGAGAGGCATTGAATCTTATGTGCCGTTTCAGCAAAGTAGAAGACGTCCATCTCCTTCACACTGCCTTTGTTCGTCATGTCAATCAGCTATCAGTGCAGACTAGGGATCAGGCAATTGGCCACGTACCGGGCAGGTCTTTGATGGTAAAGCCCATCTTTGTCTTAACTTGGATTGTGTCCTTTGAGGTTCAAGAATAGGTGAGCTAAAGGGGAAGGAAAATGAGAATGCCGTTTGGGCTACCCCTGAGCGGTAGAAATGAACGTCACTGCTGACGTTGTACAAAGACACTGACGGTAAAGCCAAAGCTCTCTCCAGGGGGCCTTTGATGGTACAAAAGTGATCCTTGCAGGCAGTGAAACCAAAGGCGATACTTGATACATCACATTTACCCAATGCCTTTCCGCTATTGCCTGTGAACATTTGAAAGAAATCAAGACAGCCTGTGCGACAGGCAGCAATGCATCTCCGGTCAGCCTTTCATTATTGACGTCCGTTCTTCTCGCATTCTCATTGTCGTGTCACCGACAGTGGAGCATATGTTTGCCTTTTGGTAATTTGTCAAGTTACACATGATCCCGCCTAGGAATGATGTGTCAACTCTGGTTTCGCGCCTCTCCGCGCATTGATAATGTGCAGCTTCAGCAACTAACTTCCGGGTCATTAATCTGTATCCTACAGGAGGTACTTTAGAACATCTGCATGGCTCCTCCTGAAGGTCAGTGTGGACTTTTCTCGTGATCAGGAAATCTGCCTCCAGATAACTCCTTGGTACGAGGTTTCGGTAGACACTTGAGCGTATGAGGGGATGGGTATTCAGAAAAAGTCTTCTAGTGGGAATTTTGTGCACGTTACCAAGGAGTTCAATAGTGATGTTTCTGACTGTCTGGAGTAAAAAGAGGAAAAATAGAGGGAAGAGAATTCCTCCCAACATGCAAAAGATGAGGTTCTGCCCGGGCTCGAACCGGGGACCTTCTCGGTGTTAACGAGATGTCATAACCAACTAGACCACAGTACCAAGCTGTTGTTGTTGAAAGAGAGAAGCCCAAGCTAGTTTATAGCGAGTGGATGTGTATAATTTCACGACTAGTCAAAAACAGGAATAGCATCTCGCTCTAAGAAAGAACCACGAACCAGGCACGATCTAGGTTGTACCTCGGATTCCTTCAGCAAATCCTAGGAAGTGTTAAAAAATAGCAATTTGTCAACTGCATAGCTATCAGAAAAGTGTTAAGATAGCTGTACAAAGCATGAAAAGGTTACATCTCGACCATGATCCATCTGCCTATGTACCGTAGTCATCTATGATCCTCCACTCCCCATCTCAGCACAAGCAAGCTTCACATCTTCCAAGTCATCCTTTGAAATCTTAATGCTCGCCACGAGATCATCCCGAAGCGTTTTCTCAGTCTGCACCACGTTCTCGAGCCTGGCAACATCTCTCCATCCCTGATTGCATGCTTCTCGAAGAGTCTGTAACTCATCAAGCAGCAATCTGCCCTTAACTTCCGTGGCACCAATAGTAGACTGCGCATTTGATAGTAATTTGTTCAACCATGAATTCTTCTCTTCGTTGTGATCGGGACACTGAGTAAGCCACTCGCGTGTCATCGATAGATTGACCTGCTCTTCTAGCTCCTTGACAGTCTGCATGTCTATCTTGAGCTTCTCGCCCAGTAGTGTCAGCTCGAATTGCAAACTGGATAATCTGCTTTCTCGCGCTGCAAGGATTTCGTTTTTGCATTGCAAATCTTTTTGTGCTCTAGAAAAGCTGTCGCGGAAGGCTGTAAGATAGCCCTTCATCACACTAGAGCCGGCGTGACCTGTTGACGACAGGTTATAGTTCTGTATTCTTTCCGCGGCTGAATTCTTGTCGGTGAGACTCAACGGTGGCATTTGGAAGAGTCCTTGATCAATGCGGAGTTCGTGCGATGGCGACGAGAATAGCTGTGAGCCCCATGAGTGGTCGAGACCCAATTTGTGCTGCTGTTGTAGACACAAAACGAATGCTTCTCTTGATTGTGTGGTGTCTAATTCTCTAGGAACTTCTCTCTTATGAATGAGGCATACTAGGACCTCCAGTACGACTATTCCAGAGTTGACGCCATCATTCTGCTGTGGACATTCCTATTGAGCGTTAGTCAGGGGCCCAAATCATGAGCCTGATCGTCTTACCTTCTCAACGATACCACCACCATACAGGAACCCAGGTCCAAACTGCTTACATACCCAGTTCTCTAGGTTGCTAGTATCTGTTTCGATGCTTCGTGTGGGGTTGTAGTGACAAAACCGCTGCGCCGAAATGTCTAGGTGGCCGAGAGACCAGTGCTGTCCCGAGTGAATGAAGAACATGAATTGCGTTGCTAGGAACTGCTGAGACGATATAAGTGACGTGTCGGATGGAAAGCCAGGCTCAAAGACATGAACGTCATTCTGAAAAGTCAAGAGTTTGACTACACGCCAAATGTCGATGCTCATCAGGCATTCGTTCTGCTTGATACGGGATACAGTGGCGCCCAAGGGGTCTATTAGCCCTGCAAGGAAGACTTTTTCGCTATAAATCCCAAATGGATGGGCTTCGTTGACTTGTTGGATGCTTTGTGTGACTGGAGTGCTGCGGTCCTTACAGTTGGGAGCTGGCTTATTTTTATCTTGATATGCCAGAGAATAAGACGGTGTTGAAAAGGGCGCTGTTGGTAACTCGGATCGTGCATCCAGGCCAATTTTGCTCTGAATAGTAGACTTCGCATTACCATTCTCGGTTTTCCGAGGCTGTAGTCCAGTGGGAAATTCAACCTTCTTGAACAGTCTCCCTGTCACGACGCCTTTCCGTGATTCCCGAATTGCCTTGACCATGCACCCCCCCTCACCCTCCTCGCTCCACATCTCTTGAGGATCAAGACCTGCCCTGATGAACTTTCTAATTATTGCCTTCATGTTGCTTCTGATATTTGGACAGTTGGGATTGTCTGGTGCGTAGCGCTTTGGCCACCATCCACGCTGCTGTTCCCATATAGCTCGAGTCGAGCGCATGTGAAGTTGCGGGGTGGTTGGTGGTTTCGCAACATCATCGCTTTCATCGACCGGGCCAGGCTCGTATTCCTGAAGAGCTCTGACGGCATCAGCTGTTGTGTCTTCAAACAACGGTGCCTTTATATCTGCGTTGTGGCGCTTCCTGGGGCGAGCTTCGTCTACAAACAGTGATTGTTGGTCGAGAGCTCGCTTGTTTGTCCACTGCAATTCTATTCTGTCTGACATGGTGATGATCTCCGAGGTCGCTGATATCGCAGACAAGACCTATTGGGTTGATACAACGATGGCCAGCTTGAGGGGCGTCTCAATCAGGCGCAGCTATGTTCGCGATGAGCGTGAAGTAAATGTCGAGCGCTGACAAAACAAGGAAATCAAGATGGCAAGGTATGCATGGGCGAGATCAGTGGGAATAAGTCCGCAAATTAAGCCCTCTAGTGGATGCGTGAGTGAGATTTCCGGTCTTTGCTATGGTCTGTTTATCTTGATCCGGGCCACATCAGTTGTTCTTGCCAGTGCTGTTTACAGGCGGAGGTTGGTCTGTAGCGAGAAGGATAGTGCCAAATAAAGACCGGCAGGAGCACTTGCCAGAAATTGCTCTACTTAGTGCTAAAGGGAATGAGCTCGAGACATAATTGAGCGACTACTTGGATCATTTCTTCTCTGATGCTACCATGATCAAAAGCGAAACTGAGGCGGCATTTAAAAATTTAACGAGTGTCATCTTGTCAACCATCCTACCATTGGGGATCATAGATCACTCTATAGTCTTGACCTCTCGGCAACTTACATACAAGATCCAAGCTAAACTACCTACCTAAGCAACTATACAAGCACCAAATCCTGCATAGGGACATCCTTCCAGAACTTCCTCCCACCCTTTCCTCTATCCTCTGTAAAGAAGACCCCAATCTTCTCGTACGCACCCTCTTCTTCAGGTGAAGGCCTCACCACGATCCCGAGCAGCATCTCCTGGTCATCCGGTAGATCTCGACACCTGAGCATTGGATCATCACCTGGGAAGATACTCGCAGTGAGGACCAGAGATATATCGTTCATAGGTCCACGCGGGTAGCCATTGTCCCTATAATACGATTGCCAGTCCCAGTCAAAGCGAATTTGGGCCATGTACTTGTTACTCTTTGACCAGAGGATGTAATTGCATGATGCTGCGTTCATAAACTTCCAGTAATTGTATGAGTGCTTGATCCTGATTTTTCCGTTTCGTCTTGTTGGCGGTTTGAACATGCGTGCTGTTAGGAGTAGATGGCCTTTCGAAATGCAGCCGAATTTGTTGTGCTTTTCTGAGACGACGACGTCTGAGCCGCGGAGGACGAGTTCCGATCTGGGCCGTTTGCGATTGTCCAGAATCCACTGCACCTTCAAAGGACGGCGAGCCCAGCTCCAAGACGGCGCGGTATAGTCCTTCGATACAAGATTCTGCCATTCGTTGAATTCCTTCCATGCACTAGGACAAGTCCAAAGAAGGCCTTTGTGAATGTCCGACTCCCACAAGCCTGCTAGATACGTCTGATCCTTGAATCTTTCGTTAAAGGTTCTGGCCAAAGCTGCGATCGCCGGGAACTTGTCCTGCTCAACGGTAAGGTTTCTGTCTGAGTAGGTGCTGATCATGCTGTACCAAGTCTCCAGCCCTCGTTGCAAAGAATCCATAGTCTCGATAAAACGGGAGTGTCCTACAGTAGAGCCATCGGCTGCTTCAAGTTCTGATCCACGGCTGACGTGGAACATCAGGTTGCCAAAGAACACCTTTCTTGGGGCCAGTTGATCCTCCTGGAACGTCCAGCCTCGCGTGTCCCAGCCTCGCGTTCCCCAGGCAGACGTCAGATCCGAGTTCCCAGGAGCCTCATCGGCGCTGCCATATCTACTGTCTTGTTTGGTGTACCTTCGAATTGTGGCCGAAGGCGGGTGAAGCATTCGAAGAGTGATGTTTCCCTCGACTGAGCTGTTGAGCTTCGATTGGAACTTGATCCTAACGTTGGCTGGGTTGTAGTCCTTGTGGAGGAAACCGCTGGTGCATGAATCACCTTGCACGATGCATAGTGTAAGATAACTGTTCTCGTAGATGCTGGACATTTGGAACGACTCCTTCGACCAATCGTCCCGGTCGCCTTGAATGATGCACAAGGCATCGACCCAAATGAATCGTATACCAAGGGCTCGGCAAACTCGGATTGAGTCAGCCACTGTTTGAGGAACTTTCTCCATTGGAACCTCAGCAAGGTGCTGCTCCAACTTATCGCTTGTGGTTTTGAGTTGCTTCAACGCTTCATCCTCCGAGCCCCAGCAGTAACTCAGTGCAGCATATCGTCTCTGCAAATTGTCAAGTGTACAGATGTCATGATCGGTTTCGGTGATGACCAGACGCAAGCCAGATGGACAAGATGCCTGTACATCGAGTAAACGGGTCGGCAAAAAAGGTTTCTCGACATCTTTCACAGGCTGTGCTTTCTCTGAAAGTTGAATGAGTTCATGCATTTTCTTCAAAGATGCAGGAGATAATTGATCGCCAAGGAAAGGGCGTCTGTTGATCTCCAGCCAAGAAGCGCATGGATCTTATATCACGTTAGTCTTGCACAATGTTGTGTTGTTGAAGGTTAACTCACCGGACTCTTCCGCATAGATGTTATAGTGAATAGAGTACTTCCTCTTCTTCCCCAGGTACTCAATCGTGAAGAAGACGTACAACGCATCCAACCATGTTCGTTGAGGGCGGTCATCACCAGGTCCATGTTCTCGAAGCTTGTAGGTAATCTCCGTAATGACCAAATCTGCTTTGCTAGATCGTACCTCTGCGACTGCAACTTGAGACTGGCTTTGTTCAGTAGCTTTGGCCTTTTCCTCATCTTCCTTCTTCTCGCCCCCTGCTTCGTTGGCTTCTTCTGTCTTCTCTTCTGTGGTCTCAGCTGTTGCATCCTCTTCCTTGTTCTCTCCGGTATCCGTGTCGCTGTCTGAGTCACCAAAGGCGTCGCTTTCAACAGCGCTTGTGAAGTCACTACTCCCGTCGCTGTTTTCACTGCTGTAGCCTAGTTCTTGCTGGTCATCTTTCACAACGTTATCTTTCTCAACATTGTTTCCATCCTCCTCCTCATCGTTATCCTCTTCTCCTTCTCCATCGCTTTCACCGTCGCTGTCTTTGTTATCTTCGTCTCCTTCTTCGTCATCATCGTCATCCTCAGCATCAGCGTCCTCTCCTTCTTGTTGTTCTATCGTCTCCTTCTCTTCTCCTTCTTCTGTTTCTGCTTCTTCTCGCTCTTCGTCCTCTTTATCTTTCTCCACCTCATCCTCATCTCCCCAATTATCCTCGATCCCCTTCCATGCCTCCATCAGGTCGCATCGAAGTACGTTGCAAAACACACATCCAGCAGATGCGGTATCGTCAAATCCCGGCAGATCAGGAAGCTTGTCACTTCTCGAGTATGAAAGCCCCAGTTCTGTCGTTGTCGCGGTTGTCGGGGCATCTGGGTTCGAGTTTTGCATTGCGTAGCTCATAGCCTTCCTCGCCCTCTCACGTCTCAGTCCAGAATTTACAATTCGATCCTGCTTGGTTTCGTGAAACACTCCGAAATCGACAAAAGGATCTCCATTCTCCTTGTTCTTCGTCTCTCCACCATATGAAGCATCGTCAAGCTCGAGAACTTTGCAAAACTTGCATGGTTTGTCGAGAACAATCGTAGAATCTTCGGTACAGGTATTGTCAAGCCTGCTACTTTCGGTAGACATATTGGCAGTATTTGGTATGTAGAATGAAGGTATTATTATCAAAGCAACAGACTTGGGCTATTGTTGCATAGACGCGACTATATATGCCGCAATACGTCCTGCTCCCTGTACAATTTATCCCATGGTGAACACTCTGTCTCTCCCCACTTCGGTCTGGCCTCACTTTTTTTCGCTCCGCCTGGAGGCATAGAAAGCCACTCATGATCGACAATGAAAGACACAATAAATGGGCTGAAAGTTGGAAAGTGCAGCCAAGAGCTTACAATCGGGGCTCTCAGATGTGCGAAGCGGTCTGTGCGCTTGATCTTGCTTCTGCCTATACATACTACATGGCCATTCGCAAGCCAGGCCAGATACAGGAAACTCCACCTCAGATCCATGGGTAGCTGAATGTAAAATGGGACTATCACAAGAGTGGTGGATAATTGGTGAGACTTTCCCACATATTGAGGGTCCTAAAGTAACGATTGATCAGATTTCGGCCGGTCCGAAGATGTTAACTCGTGAGCTTCGGACGAATCTTACTGGACAGTGTATGACCAGATACTTCAAAGGCCATGTCAGAGCAGTGTATTCCTCGTCCGTGGGGTACCTGAGAGCGCTGTTGGGACAGTACATCTGCGTGCCATGATAGCGGACTGCGATGGCGACCATGGGAGGAGGTGCGAGTCATACAGATACAACGACGTTACCGTATGATGTCGAGCAATGAATGGTGTCAAGAGAAGCTTCACGAGTAGTGGTCATACGGCAAATGCTTGAAATGCTTGCGCATTGAAGGTCGTAAGCTAGGGCGTTGGAGTCAAGCGGACATTGCATTGGCCTGTTGCTGTGTTCCTGCAACGTTCCCAACGCTGATGATGGCGATAGCGGGTAACGCGTGGCACCGAGGCATCAAATTAATGACACGGCATCCCGAAACAGTTTGAATAACTTGGGGCACCAAAGCTGCGATATTGAGGTATCGAGCTCGAGCTCCCTATCGAGACAAATACACCCAGAGGGGGCAAATGTTAAGAACCAAGTACGAAGAGTTTGCCGGTAGGCAAGACCTTTTGGTCTGCGGCGGAAGTGCGACGTCGTTCTTCAATGCGGTTTGTGGGGGTAGGTGTCGAGGATGCAACAAACAGCAATATTCGAGCTCGGGCAGGGCGCTGATAGCTGTTCAACCCAAGTCTGGACATCATGGCCTAGCCTGGGCGTAGATGACGACAGCAATAATGCGACAAAGTTCGAATATGGGCTGAAAAGGGAGTGATCGAGTTCGACGGTATCAGAGAAGCTGAATAGAGAACAGCAGTACGGCTGCCACTAATACAGGCGTTTCGGCAGTACTACCGAGCTCACTAGCCAAGCGGTGCAGGTGACCTCTTATACTATCACAACACTCTTCAGCCGCACCATGGCTTTGGGTGTACGACCTGCATGTCTCCTATCGCCTTGTATTGTATATGTTGAAGCCTCGTCTCGTTGCCATTGCGGCGGTGTTCTTATCGTCGTTGTCGTTGTGGATGCCGAGTACTCAAGTCGTCATGTTGGTGCAGGCACAGTTTATATATGGTTGTCGACGTCGGTATTGGCACTATCGCAATAAGAGTCTTGCTCTGGTTCGTCGGTGAGTTAGGGACGAGATACTGCAACGGGTGCTTCTTCGTATTGGAAATAGTCGCTAAGCACTCGATAGTGACGGACTTGGTGTCAGAGACGTTGGGCCATCGCCTGACCAGGTCGAGTATCGAATGTGTCGCGAATGGCTTCTGGTGTTGCGGTTGGGGAACAGTCGAGGAAGTGGGATGATCTGGTCAAGTTTAAAACAAGTATTTGGAAGGTTGCGCCAGCGGACGCCAATGAAACGACGCTTGCGCGCTTGAGGGCACTTGAATGCGACAAATTATTCCTGAGTCCGCGCCCCCAATCTTCGACATCACGTCTTCTGTTTCGTGAGCGGCATTGCCATCGGCAATGCTGCCTGACATAGTCTGCAGCCGCCTCGAGAGCTTTTGTCGGCGAAGTATAGCATCTAAACCACTGCCTCTTCCCATACAGTGCTTGTAAAGGTATTACGCTCGTCCCCGTGTCATGGGACGATGCGACGCGATGTGGTGTAGCGAGTATGTCAGAATCGGATGTGCGGTTTGCTTGGGGGTATCGATAATTCTACATAGGCGCACCATTCAAGGAAGTCTAAGTAATATATAGTACCTAGTCGTTCTTTTCGTGTACTAGGCCATGTTATAGCAGAAGTAGCCTTGATCATGGCAAAGTTGGGAGAGCGGGCGAGATTGGGTGACAGTTGTTGGATCGTACAGCGGTGTTACGAGTCGGCATTGGGGGCTGAAGAGACTGGGATAGATGATAAGAAAGGCTATCTTTGTTGAAAGAGAACCACATATGTTGTAGAAGCATCGTTGACGACAGGTTAGTGCTCGATGCCTTTGGATGCGCTGTGCAATGGCTTCGTCTCGTTTGCGGTATGCGGGTCGCGGTAAAATTCGTAGGCTAGGCGCACATATGAAGATGACCAAAAGTAAAGAGACAGCCGATAAAGGTGTGGAAATAGCAGGATCAGGTATTGCGAGCCGTGCCATTGCACCAATTCTACTTTGTAGAGGCGCTGGCATCAAGTTTCGACTTCAAGACGTCATCGCGTTAAGAAAGACAGGAACGCGAGAGCTAGGTAGAGGCTTATTGTGATTGGCCAGCTAAAAGAGAGTCCAAATGAAATGTTCTTCGTCTTGACCTCCTGGTAAACAATAAAACGCCATCTACAAGGGCGAATCCTTTCTTATCGTTCTTAAAGAATTCTCAAACAGAATGTATAATCTTCCTCCATAGTAAATGAGCCCGCAAACCGTCTTTTCCTAATCTTGAAGCCCTACCCAGACTTCCCAGGGTTGTTTCCAGTGTCCTATGTTACCCTGTATCAAGTGAACGATGAGTCGACATATACCTTTTGTGATATATCTGAGAAGAATGTGATGTTGACATATATGATGTGGTACTTATAATAGGGCAATTTAATTACTTTCATTCGATTGATCTAGTTTCTGTGATAAGATTCTTCTATGAGTAACGTTGACACCATAGTGAATGCGCGACAGTAAGGCACAAAGACATGGTGCATCAATCGTAATGTCATTCCTGTGTCCATGTCAAATGGAACACAACCTGCCATTTCAAACATTATCGAGTCATCGCTAACCTCACTCAGTTAACAGAGACCAAGAATACACTCATATTTAAATAGAACAGGAGCTGGTTCCGTAAGTACCCAGGCTTTAGGTCGAACCCGACAGCACCTGAGCTCCAACTTCAGTGAACGTCGCACAGTGGATGACGGAGCCCCGCCCCCCCAGACCTCAACATCCATGCCGACACCAAGAGAAATAAGTGGAGAGAAACAAAAGAGACAGAGGAGACGGCGTGCGTGGTTCCTATTGGCTGAAAAGCCACAAGACCCAGTTTACGCGACGGCCGGAGTAACTCCTCTTCCGCCCCACATCCAGCCTCTTAATCTCGCTCACACCCTGCCTCACGCAAGCGTTCACGCACCTTACCACAGAGATCCCTTTCTCACCATGTCCTCTCCTCACGACCTCCATCTCGACCTCGACCTTCGAGGCTCCTCTTCCTCGTTCCGCTCATACTCATGAATCGACTTCCATACGCCCCTTTCTCATCCTTACGAGCCGAATCGCCGCCCCCGAAACGCGTCCCAAGAGAAGTCGGTGAATCGCGCTACAGGCCGTCATAAAATTCCGTTTCGCACCCTTCAAACGAGCGCCTTTTTGGCGACCTCCTCCTTTGCTGGACGAGCGGGGTCTGTAGAGGGGACTGTTCGATGTCTTGCAGCTCAGTTCTGGAGCTCGAATAGTTGCCCGGCAGCGAAGCTGATTTCTCTTGGTAGAAATCTGTTGGTCTTTCTTGCCTGCTTTCCCTTCCCACGAAGGGAAAAAAGGAAGAGGAGACTGTAAAAAGAAGGCAAACTTGCTCTTGGTCTTGCAGCTCAGTTCTGGAGACGGAGAGTTACGTTTCTTTGTCAGAAATCGCTGATTCGGCGGTTCGCGGTGTCGAGCTTAACAAAGGTACGTGCGGCTCGAGATTCTGAAGCTAACTGTAGGATCCCATCGAAAATGGCGACGCTATCGAATCTCAATGTGAACACAACAAATTCTGCGGTTGTTGCTTGGTGCTGGAACGATGCGACACGATTCTTGGCCGAGCCTGATCCTCAAATCAGGGACATTACCTTTACGACGCGCTTCGATAGCATAGCAACTTTCTTCCAATTAAATATACCCATCAGAATCAAGGGAATCAAGACCGGCACGACTCTGATCCTTAGAATATCCCCTTCTCTCATCTCCTCCTTTGAAATTGCCCAAACTCCTACGATCCCCAATGCTGTTCGGGACAAATTCCATTCCAATGCCCTTTGTCTCAACTTCCGGCTGAACGGACATCCCGATATTCTCGTGTCGGCAGAAGCACAAGAGCCTCTGGCTCCTCTGCGCGCTCAATCGGGGACTGTCCTCGACGCCATCCACGAACTTGCAAACACTACTGCATTTTCGATCTACATCAAAAACTCTGGCACATCGAAGGCGCAGCTCCAAACAGTTTGCGATGCCGTCAGCAGCGGTGTCGCGCTCGTCGTGCAAGATGACCTTGCCAGCATGTACAGTGGCATGGGCGCTAAGATCGTCAGACTTCCCGCTCCTCATATAGTGCCACAAGGCCCGCCTGCAGAGTTACCACAAGATCCTCCTATAGAGGCACCGCCGCCATCTTACGATCAAACGGAACCTCCGCCTCCTCACGCACCCCTTTTCGAATCATCGCGAAAGCGGCGACGGCTGAAAGATGATCGAGACGAACGTGACGAAGATATCGCTTTGATATGGGCCCAGTTGGAGACGATACAAGCGCGATACGGGGCGGAGATCAAGGCCCTCAGGGAAGAAAACCTAGATCTGAGGGAAGAGGTAGATGACTTACGAAAGCAAGTCGCTGCCTCTGACAAGCGTCACAAAGATCTGAAAGAGGAATTTGACGCGTTGGAGACTAGGACGGAGATCAAAGGCGACGAATTAGGCGACGAGATAGACATTAAGATCATCGATGTGAGGTCCGACATACAGGACTTGGCGGAGAATGTTAAGTCCGTGAGAGAGGACGTTGACGAGGATAGGCTGGTAGACCGTGTTAAATACAAGGTGCTAGAACATATCAGGACGAGTCTGTCTTTCGATATGCCCCCAGCTGACTGATGGCGATGCCCGGTCAAAACTTATGGAAGCCTAGGCTACAAAAATAAATATAGCTCAAGCTTGGGTCATGAATGGCATAAAGTAACTTAATATTTCGTCCCTTTTAGACAAGCACCTAAACTTCTCTGTGACCTCGGGATAAGTACATACATACATACGTACATACTTATCTCTTATCGTAATCCTCCCATTGGTTAACGCGTATGATGCTTCAGTCAAACGTGTTTTTGTTGGATCAAACAAATGTAATCGTTCCCAAGCGCCTTGACTCTGTCGACGAGCGATGGAGAGAGTTCAAGGCCTGGCGGCAGAGCAGCCTCTCGCTGAGGCCCTGTCACTTCTATTGACAATTTTGTCCCAGTTCTCTGGCTTTGCTAACATAACCCATCTTTAAGCTCTGTTCATCTCTGCTGTAATCTCGACCCTTAACCGTACTTCAACATCAATCTCTCCTGTGTTCGTGTAATCAGACTCGCCTCGCGATCTCACCATGGCTACCCTCGATGCCACTATCTGCTACTATGGCAAACGGCAAACGGCAACCGCGAACTCGTCCCCCTATCCTACTCGACATGACCTGCGCTTTCTCCATTGTCTCGACTGATCCCGCTGCCAGCATTGATTGCCCTCCGATCGCGTACGTCGGCGGACCTATACTGCAGCCTACTAGAAGCTCTAGTGTACTTGAAATACGCCAAAGGCCGATTAGTAGGAGGTACCACTGCCCAAGAAATCTACAAGACACAAGTCAACCGGCGAATCCCAACTCGATTTGAGCCTGCACGATAAGAATTAGAGCCTCTTTTTAATAGCGACACGGGCGTTGCGAACTGGCAGCTCGTCGCGATCCTGTCCTCTGATTGCCCGAGCCGTGAACCCAATCCGAGGCATTCGAGATGACGATAACAGATACACGTAAGCAGGTCAACACGGTCTATTCACTTCGTATGTCTTCGAGTTACTACTATATTCTCGGCCTTCCGCAGACGACGGCTGGCACGGCATGTTCTGTGTCTCAACTGCCCGATTTTACTCCATGCACGAACGATTCCTTCTACCAGCGACTGTCGTGGTTCTACAGAGCCTATCACTCTCCCACCCACGCGACGCCGATCGATCCCCATACTCCTAAACCGCTGCTTTGTTCAGCATCCGCAGTGACTGGCATACTTCCGAGAGAACCTTACTCCTGCATCAAGGTCAAAGTCAAAGTCAACGGCTCGCTTCATGGACCTTGAGCTGCTCCCGGCCTAGCCTCACCGCGATTAACTTCGAGAAGACAAGACCATTCCCACCCAAGTACTTCTGGTGGTGGCCGAAGTGTAACGCGATTGAACATCGCTGCCCCTCATTTAACACCCTAGGCATGCACATGAAGTCAAGTAAGCTTGTTATTTATAGATTTGTCAATGCAGGGGCTCTTGCCCCTCACCTTGTCTATCATCCTCGTCACTCGAAGCCTTCAAGCGCCATCTTTAGACGGCAATCAAAGCGCTCTAAAGAGACAATCCCCAGTCCATAAACACCTCGATGCAGTTGATACAGCCTGAAAACACCGATGACTCTTCACTACTGCTGTCATTCCTCTGTACTAACTCTGCTTGCTACAGTCGAGAACATGCTCCATCCGATGTTGGTATAATTGCATAATGCTTTCGTGGATCGCCAACCGCCAGTAGTGAGCCACCGTAGACCAGAACGCAGCGCCAGCATCATCAACACGATATCCCGGACTTCGTTTGCATTGATCTCCCCTAACTCTGCATATACTGATGTCATAAATCTCCAAGCCGCTATTGCGTTCCCCTTGCTCTCTATAATAGCGCGATCGTTACCGGAGAGACATTCCAAAGGTCCATGCCGTCGTAGTCATAGCAGCCATGCAAGAACTCTCGTCGTTTTCCCAAGGTGACCGCACCGGTAAAGAGTTTTTTGTTGACCAGATATGTTGGACGTGTCTCTACAAGCATCGTGGCCGAGTTTTGATCGATGGTACAGCCAACATGATGAACTAACGATACGCCTTTGTACATCAAACTGTTATATGCTCTCACCGGTAAATGTAATGTATAGACGAAAGTTTCGCTGGTAATACGCAGTCTGGAACGGAACTGTTCCATTTGTGTAGAGTTCGCATGGAAATGTATTCACGCAGCGGACGTACAGATGTCTATCCGACAAGCAAGCCTATTGATATGGCGGGCCGATTCGAATTAGGTCACGCGTCTGAGAGACATGTAAAGAACGCTTAAGAAAAGAACACCCCATTTACCCACCAATCTATATCAGTCGCATATGCTAGAAGAAAAAGAACACCTACCCAGCCGTCTATATTCCGTCGCTTCAAAGGCGCCTTGCTCACAAAACCATAACCCCCTCCACCCCTAGATGAAGAGAGGCACATTCAAAGTCAGATCTCTAGTGCCTCTAGTGCCTGGGAAGTATTAGCAGTCATTCAATTTACTTTCATGGAGGCGCTTACAGTCTGCGTCTTACAGTACTGCCAGTCAAGCACAGCCCGAGGACAAATTCGCTTGATCTTGGCCTTGGACTCCCAGGTCGTTTCATCTTCATCATACCCAGTCCATTGGACATCATAGTACTTTCCACATTCGTCGACGATGTCGAAAACGTGGTACTTGGACAGTTTGGTGGTGGAACAACGTCCACCGAGTTTGCGCCAGTATTCATAGACCATGCTGGGCTTCACGATCTGGACATCGTACTCGCTGTAAAATCTGCCTCGCTGCAGGTTGTCGGTAGGATCACGCCATATAACCCACATATCGACCGTGTGATTGACGTGATCGACGTGATGTGAGGTTATTGAAACATCGCCGTCATTGGCGTTGACGAACGGCGTGTAGGTGCGAGGTCCTGGGATCGTTAGCGTCGAGTTATGCATGAAGGAAGGTTAAGGACATACCCTGTCCAGACTGGTAGAAGTAGGCAGTGTGATCTAATGCAATGTTAGTATGTTTAATTACGGGAATTCGACTGACGTACTACGGTTGGCCATGATGATGACTCTTGGTAGATGCGTGAGTTGAAAAGTGCAGTATAGATGATTTGGGAATAGTTCAAGATGTCAGAAGCCTGGTTTGATGAGCGAAGTTGATAGTAAGAGATAGAGGGGAGAAGAATGCCCAGACTTTATAGAGATGACCGTCACTGGAAGATTTGCTGCCCAGCATGGCATATGTTGCATCTACAAAGACATCTGGCTCTCTTTAGACCTTTGTGATGCGATTTAGATCAAAAGGAATGCTCTTTCATACTCAGCTCGAAGAGTCACCCTTAAACGATCACCTGTGGCTAAACTTGTAACAAAGCCGTAATCAAGGATAGTGTCTTTATGGTATTGATAAGTTCCATTATTTGTAAACCACGCATTCAGGGGACAGAATCGTAGTCAAGGTACGCCAGCAAAGAAATTCCTCTGGGTTGTTTGATGCAGAAATTACTGTGGCTCAATTTCTACTACAAGACTACCCTGGTTGCTCATTATCATCCTTGACGGCAGGGTATTGTCGTCTCATCCCTTTGTTCATCTTTGAGTTCACCCGCCTTGCGTCCTCAGACTAGCCTTTGGGCTCTAGATGTTCACGAACCCATGCCCCGCCACCAAGTCTCATCTTGTTGAGATGTCTTTAGGAAGTCCCACACATTAGAATGTATATAAAACGTGTAATAATGGTGCCAAGCCTGGCGCTCATGCACAAAGGGTTGGCACAAGGTTGTTCCTTATAGAAGCGCCTCTTTGTTCTCAGCGTCAGCGCACTGAAACGTAGACCAAGGTATTCCTCATGAGGCCATTAACCTGGCTGATAGATATGATATTCACATCCGTTGGAAGCATGGAGAAATACATAAACGAATTTTATTGCTGAATCATGATCAGAAGGAGATAAGCTGCAATAGTGATACATAGTCAAACATGCATAACATCAAGCCAAACAGACAACTCCTAACTCAAGTAGACCGTGCCATTCATGTAACTTCCAACCCCGATGTTATTAACCGATTCTGGACAGAAATTTCCACTAAGAGAGGTGCTGTTTGATCTCATGCTGCGTCCACTCCCAAAGGCTTTCCCGAGCATCCTTATCTTGACTCAACTTGCTTCCTTTGCCCGTGACGCCAACAGGATGATAGAAAACACCACTTTCAGCTTTGGGATCAGAAAGTGCCCACAACTGGTTCAACGCGCCTTTGCTCGAGTTGACACCGATTAAGCTGAAGACCAAGCGAGTAAGGGTACCCACGATGAGACTGCTGCTGATAGCCGGGCCAGTGAGATTTGTCTGTACAACTCCTGGGTGAACGCTGATAATCTTCAAGCTGGGATGTCGCTCGGCGAGGGCTGCAGCGTAGTGGACGTTGGCGAGTTTGGAAATGGAATAGCGAGACGAGCTTGACAAGTAAGACATTGTAGACTTGAACTTTTCGAATTGGTAAGGGTTCCTGGGAGCCATGGCTTCTCCCATAGAGGCAAGGAAGATGACCCTCACATCGGGGTTGATCTTGGTCGTTTCTTCGAGGAGAGGAAGGAGAAGATGGGTGAGGAATGCATGTCCCATATGGTTTGTGCCAATCTGGATCTCATATCCCTCCTCAGTGAGGCCTTCGGGTGTCATCATGATACCAGCATTGTTGAGGAGAATATCAAGGCGAGTCGATTCTTGCTGGAATTCCTTGACAGCCGATTTAATGCTCTCCAAGGATGCAAGATTCAGAGAAAGAAAGGACACCGCATCAGTATTGGCGCCTTGTTCCTGCAGTTCGGTGATGGCTTGATCGAATTTTGCTTTGGACCGACACGCGAGGAAAATCTTCGCAGGATCATGTTTCAGGAGTTGGCGAGTACTCTCCAGACCCAGTCCAGAGTTTCCTCCAGTGATGAGGATGACTTTGCCATTGAGACTGGGGATGTCAGTGTCTGGGGAGAAATTGACGGAAACCATTGTGATTAGACTGTTGTTGGTGTCTTGTGAAGAATTGGGATGTAGTCGAATAACTTGGATAGATGAGTCGGGATCGGGGTCATTGAACCTACCGACAACAGGATTGCAGCTTCGGCACTAGCCCGATTGTGGCAAGGCGATAAGGAACTCTGACAACCAATGAGGACACGTCGATCCTTTAGAAATTACTATTAGTGGATAACGTGCTTTGTTCATATTAAGAACAAGAGGCGTCTGATGCTGTAGGTTACCTTGCTGATCAGAGACCGTAAATTTGAAGGTCAGTCTCATGGAGTGAAATGAGATAATACTCTCGTTTGGATTTGGCACAGGGACTAAGAAGGCAGACCTTGTAAGTTAAAACTGTTCTTGGTTGATGAGATCACAGTAGTTGGCGACACTACGTCGTGGCCGCAGTTCAGGTTATTGGGATATCACGACACAATGCTCGAGGTGATTATTTGACTTTGATTTATTCAGATATGTACTATGTTCATTATTTAATTATGTTTTTTTAGTCAACTGTCATTGCGATATCGTTGCTTACGCTATGTCCTCTTCCTTTCGAAACTCAATTCAACCACCTTGGAGGCTTTTAGTTGGAGCCAGTCAGCTGCTTCACGACATACTCAGTTCCGAGGTTCTGGGTGGACGAATCGCGAGGATATTGCAGATGAGGTCCGTTGATGCCAGATCCATGAGTGGTATCACAAACACCATCACCCTGGTGAGATTAGTAAAGATATTCCCGAAAGAGATAACGTTTGAGGTTTACTCACAAAAATGCAGACGTCGAGAGTCTTGGAAACCCAGTCTTGAGGAATACCACCACCTCCGAAAGCCGAGATTCCGCTCACGTTCTTAGTAGTGTCGCCTCCCTTGTTGTCCACGTTGCACTCCAAGCCTCTCTTGTGCAGAGGGTTACCGATAAGGAAGACGCCCTTGACAGCATCCTTGGCGTTTCCAGTCAACTGCGACAGAGCGTTGACAGTGGCGGCAGCACCCTGGGAGTAGCCTTCGAGGATGAAGCACTCGTTGGGGTTGGAAGACAGGACACTGTTGACCTTCCTGACAATGTCACGAGTTCCTGATGCCGAGTTTTGGCTGAAGTCGGCAGGGTATACAGTGTTGTAGATCTTTCCGCCAGAGACTTGGGAGGTGATTCGAGAGTTCATGGTTCGGAAGCCAGACGAAGGGCCCTGAACCTCGCCGGTTCCTCTGGTGTTGATGATGGTGTATGAGCTGCAGCCGGCCGCACGAGACTCAAGCTCGATGGGGCTTGCGTTGACTGTCGCGCAGCTGGCGACAGCAAGAAGAGGGATCATCTGGAAACGCATTGTGATGGTTGTAGGGGCTTGTTTGAAGGTTGTGGAACTTAAGAAGCAAGATGATGAGACGATTTGTTTTGAATTATGTCCTCGTCGTCAATGTTTCCGAACTGGACTCTTATATAAGAAGCCATGGAGAGATCTACAATAGATAAAACACTGGCCATTGTCTCCAGAAATTAACAACTCGCAAACATGCCCAAAGGGGTTCTAGCTTCGGTCGCTTTGACGCTCCCCTATCCTAAGCGGCGCGCTAAAATCGTGTCAAGAAGTCTGTATGTCGATCCCTTCGGCATAATCCGTCAAATGTTTCGGTACTGCAATGTTTCATAGCAAGGTTTAACGTGTCAATTCGGATATAACCCAGACCTGGACGGAAATTGACTGACTCGTGCCCTGGCAGTTATGTCAAAATCGGTGAAAGTCTAACCAGGTATAAGTGTCGATCTTCCTGTTTCGTCTGAAGCACCGCTCCGAATCGCGGAGAAGACTTCTGGGGCCGATGGCTTAGGAATCTAGATTTATGGTGATCATCGGATGTCGGAAAAGAGATGCGTGACTCTCTTTAGTCTCTTCGATGAGGCCCGGAATGGTTATGATCCCGAAGCCTCTAACCTCAAATGTGACGGGGCTGCTGAGCTTCCTGAAACTTTCAAGTCAGCTCTAGAAGTGCAGAGTCCATTTGAGCCATAAGAGAACCCTAATGAGTCCATATGCGCGCAGTGTATTGCATGATGTGCTGTATGTTAGTACAAAGCGCCTTACTTTTATCTCACCCAGTATTAGAGGCACGTGGACTGTCGACGCTAAGGCTATTGTTCTAGAAAGCCTTCGGAGACTAGTGGATTCGTAATGTTCATTGAAGCTGCTAATCTTCCTGTGGATGGCGCAATTGCACGAACCATTGAGGGTGTGATCCATTCAAACAAGACCTCATCCACAAAGCTCCCCCCAATGGCCACAAACTAAGCCGGTAACTACTATTGGCTGTACCTCCGACACTCAATTTGATCTTTAGAGACCTGTTTATCATTACCACAATCTGGTGAAAGTGCCGACGCAGTGGACTGATAAAAATTGTGACCATGCGGACGCGGCTACAACACACTCACCTGGCATCATGCAAGGACACTTAGCAGACACTGTTTTCGCCCTTGACGGATCATGTATGTTACAGCGAGTTGCTCGCCTTCGAATGACGTGAGCAACAACTTCCAGAAATTTCTCGGAATTGTTTAGTTAGACGCACGAGCCAAGATGCGGCGCAAGGAGATTGAGAGACGAGAACGTGATCGTGGGGAATCAAGGAGCGCCCTTTGCTTTTCACGCCAACGGTTGGATGTAACACTGGCGTGAGAATGCTCATCACAAGCAGTCATGACTCGCTAGTCGACCGCTCTTATAGAGACGACGTCATGAGTGATTCAAATTGGAAGGAACTTAGTTCAGGCACTTTATCTAGAGTCAATTTGTACCAAGCTGTTTCCTGCTGAAAGGGCCCTAGAAACATATGTGCATACATGTCTTCTGCAGAGTTCAAAGATTTGATAAGAAGCACTAGAGAGAAACAGAAATGCAGAATAACTTCGTTCTCTACAAACTCACGTTGCTCAATATTCATAAACCCCATTAATGTGTTTTTTATTCTAAATGGACAATTGCCAGTTAAGAACTAGAGATGCGGTACTTATTGTATGTGAACGATCTCAATGTTATCAGGCTATCATCCAGCCACATCACAGTCTGTCAGCAACCAATACTATTTACTATCTCAACCATCAGAGATTTGTCTCAACAAAGTTACAGCCAATCTGAAACCATCTTGACAACACCACAGGCGTGACATCACAGGTCCCTGATATCGAGTTACAAACATGACGAACGTAGCATGAATACTGAAGGACTAACTCTAGAGCTAGTAACTACCCAAGGTTCATAAGGGAAAGAATAGACACTATTCAAACTACGACTTCAAACGCCATGACTGAAAGAGGCGTGTATCTGTTCAACATGACAGAAGGTAAACTTGGACGTCGCGTGAAGGAAGAAGAAAACGGAGGCGTTCCACTCCTGTGGCTACTTAACCCTGCGATTCGTGTCAAACTCGTCTCAGTTGCGTGGAAGCGACAGGGGAAGTATATGTAAACATAATCAGAAATACCCGAAATGGAAGTCCAGCCGCTTGGTTACGAGTAAACGAAAATTAATGTAGCATGGATGTAAGCAAAATTGCCTGAAAAGGTGAAGATCATAAAGGATATTGTCTGAAATATCCTGCATGATCTATTGCTGGGAATAGTTGGGGTGGAATATAGCGACTATTCCATCTTCATATAGCAATGTGCAAGGTTTTGAGATGTGTATTTATATAAAGCAGTCGACTTCGTACTAATTTGCTCATTCACTCAATTTACTTCATTTCTCAACTACTACCCTCAACTATCGTTCTCTCTTTGGCTGGACCAATCGACGACTCTGCTTCTAATATCGCATTCTCCTCACACTCTAAACCACCAACACCAAGATGCTTATCAACACTATCTTCATGTTTGCCTTCGCTGCTGTGTCTATGGCTGCACCTCAATTCGGCCAGGATAACGGTGACCGCACCGCTCAAATGCAACGCGTTGAAGATCTTCGCGGCAAGGGACTTACTTGTAACGAGGCTGCCCAAGGAACTTTCGTCTGCTCTGACGGACTCGGCGGGGACTGGTTAGGGCATTCACCTGATTATCATTGATGAAGAACTGACTGACTTTATCCATAGCTTTGTTAACATCCACGGGTCTGGAAATTGCCTGATCTAGATCACCAGTCGACAATGCGAGGGAAGCAGCCGAGAATACATTCATAGGTTCCTGGTTCCTGACATGTATAAGATATGACAAGATAAGATAAGATAAGATAAAGCAGGTGTATTTTAGCTTGACCACTCCAGCCCCCGCAATACCAAATACTTCTTTATTACTACTACCTACTGCTTGAAAACTAAAAGAAGACATGGCCATTGTACCGCCAAGGTAGCATCAATTAGATCCAAAACTCTTTATAACCAATCAAGATGCCGCGCATGAATCTTGGCCTTCCTTATAACCATTGCAGCTTGGCGTCTGGATGTCCACCTGGTGCTCAAACCTCCAACCTGCTCCGCTGTGGCGCTTGCCAAGTTGTCAAGTATTGTGGTCAGCCTCATCAAAAGGCAGACCGGCCTAGACACAAAGTTCAATGTATCCCGATCAAGGAGCAGAAAGAAAAACTCGCAGCTGAAGAGGCCAAATTACGCACCATTTCTGACCCAGACGCACCTGGCGAAAACCCTTTCGAAACCAAAGTAGGCCAGTTCTGGTTTTGGAAGAGCACTCGCCCCTACATGTCAGCTCGCTTTGACATGATATCTGCCCTTCTCAACGTCCGAACCGGAGAAGCTGTTCAAGCCGCCCTTGGACATGCACTTGACATGCTTCGCCTTTGCAGAGGCGACAACCAGAACGTTCGATCCTATGTCCCTACACTGTATCTACGACTCGGCAGAGATCAAGAAGCGTACGACTTTATCAAATGGTACGCCGTCGTACCCGACGACAAGTACGAATGGTATGATACAAACCTGCCATTTCTTGATCTGCACGACCAAGATGCTGTCGAGGCTGTCATAGAGAAGCCCCGCTACCACCACAATGTAGCATTCACTGTAGCCCTGACACTTATCAAGATCCGTTTGATGAAGGACTTGGAAGGCCTTCAAAACTTCTTGCAACAGAATCCCAACGCGACTGGAGAGGCTAGGTACGACTACCTAGTGGGAGAGGCTATGAGTGACATATTCCTCAAACGACCAGACATTGTCGCCCTTGACGACTACCGAGAGGGCATTGCCCATCTTCAATCCCAAATCCTGCAGCTGTATAAGAAGGCCAAGGAAGAGAACCCACACTTCTGGCCGGGTATCCAAAACCCGATGCTGTACGCTTACGATTTGCCAACGGCGTATAGTATGGGTTCACGAGAGGAGGCCGTACTTGTCTTTCGTCAGTCATGGTACTCGTGGTCCGAGACTGAACCTGCCATACAGTACATTAGAGGTATCATCAGGAACGATAAGTGAAGTTCTAGTAATGGGGCTAGCCAAAGATCGTCTCGATATGAACGGTAGTTGCAGGGTGGTTGATGGACTTTGCAATACAGAACATTACAAGACATTGTCACATGTGATATGATAGCTCAGAAGTACCAGATGAGACCATTGGGACGTTACGAAGCAACATGTACGGTGCACGAGCTTCTGTGCAGTTCACGTATAAAAGAACTATGATTATGAAACAGTAAAGGATTTGAAGATAACGAAGGACTGCCAAGTTGTATGTGCCGAGTCTGACGAGGCGGTGCAATAATGATACAAGTCAACTAAACAGTACGCTAGGAGCATTGGTGCTTGCGTTGAAGCCCGGTATACGCAAGTCGATATTTATGAAAGCCATAGCCTGTTGATGCTCCAGGCTACCAGAACCACATTGACTGCGCTGCGCATGTACCTTCACATGGCTGGATTTTACTCAACATTGTGAAGAAGAATTTCCTACTTAAGTATGTCACTGGCATTCTACCTGTCGATCAAGGCTACTCTGAACTCGTGATTGTGGGTGCCAACATCTCAAGATGATATCTTGATTTGATGAAATTACCTGCTGATAACAAACGTGCCTTGTATCAAACTGTGAAGTGTTCAGAAAATTGGACTTGGTCAGGAAACCAGTAGCAACTTTACCGCTACCAAGATAAGGAAATAAAAGCATCATACTCCTACACAATAGGTCAAGAAATCTTTATTCACATATATATCACATGTGTTTCTTGGTAATCAGTTTCTGATTTCGTACTAAACATTCGTCTTTAACGCAATAGTGGCAGCATTTGTCCTCCTATCGTCAAGCTAGGATTTGGTAGGCCCAATAGTCTACGACTTTCTAGAAAATCACCCCAAAGCCTGCACCAGATCTGCCTCACTGCTTCCATTAGGTGCGGGATGCTCAACAGCCGTCCATGTCTCTTATTGCCCTTTATAGTGAGTCTTGTTAAGTCACGAGCACTAGTGACGTTGTATCTTTAAAACGTTGGTACAAGGCCCTGAAAGCATACCGATGTTGAGCGGGGCTCTGTTGATATCCTTGCTTGAGAATAGTCGCTCGATGACGATATGCCAAGAGAAGTGGATTGCTACTGCCGGTGAATGTTTATGAGATTGAAGATCGCACATAACCAAGGGATCGGAAGCATTTTGAGTGATATGGAAAAGCCGAGGCTCAAGATTAGAGGAGCCAAACAACGTTCTAGCCAGACACTAAACAACATCTAACCAAACATGTTGGGTATCGCCGTATTTCCGATTGCCTTTCCAACAGTTAATGGTCTTTCAGGTTAACTATAAAACAGCCAATCGGATACAGT
This sequence comes from Fusarium transvaalense, assembly GCA_013623685.1. Taxonomy (NCBI): domain Eukaryota; kingdom Fungi; phylum Ascomycota; class Sordariomycetes; order Hypocreales; family Nectriaceae; genus Fusarium; species Fusarium transvaalense. The sequence goes on from JABFFG010000253.1 coordinate 211,053, forward strand.
TATCCTCAAGTAGTGTGTCACTTCCGGGCAGACGCTACTCATTCCCGTGGGATCAGAATCCTACATGTAGCCTAACTCACAAAGCCTGTTGATTGAACGCCAAATGGAGCCTGTCCTTGGACCCTCCCATGCCTTTGCACCTTTAATCTAGGATTATCAGGTCGATAATGCGGGGAATCCTAATTGGAATGTGTGGCAAGCTCCCCCAGTGTTTTGAGTCCAGAATAAAACATCAGGCTGTGTCAAGTTCCCAGAACCAGGCCGAGTGATGCGGGCTCACTATCAGACCTGATCATTCATGCTCTGTTAGAAAGAAAAACAGCAGATATTACATATTGTGTTCGCCAAAGGATGGATCTTTACTAGTTTTGAGAGCTGATCCAATGCTCACGTAACTCCCTCAGAACATCTGGTTCTTGCAAGTTGCATCGATCATCTGATCAAATTCCGGGGAACTTGTGCCCACTCTCGGCATTACTCGCGGCCTTGTTCTTCTTCAAGACCGGGGTAGAAACGCTAATTTACCATGGGTTCCTCGTTGGGGTTGGGGAAAAACGTGTGAAATAACGACGGTTTGGGAGGCAGAATGGGCACGAGATGGGAAAACCCGTTTTATTTACGTGCGTGGGCCGTATTTGACGGATTTCCACTTTGGAGTCTGGGAACTACGACGGATGTAGAACAACTTCCCGGGTCATTGGAAGCGGGATATGAAGGTACAAGCGATTGTTGTTTATGGCGATCTACTGGGGTCTTGCACAATATGAGTAGCAGATAGAACAGACATATACTATCAAAGGGAGAAGAGAGGCCAAGGCATGGTTTACTGCATCTAGACGTGGTAGTTTGCTTTGACATAATGATGCTCAGGGAGGAGTTCCATGTCTAACTGCCGAAATAAAGATACAGCCTGTTCAGCCAATCAAGTAATCTGACTCCAAGTCACCCGAATCTCAGCCGAACCTTGGCAGTGATCACCGGCACTAGAGACTCAAAGAGAGACATGACTTGAATCGTAGCGTTGCAGACTAATGACTCGCACCCGAAGAACGCGTTAAACAGGGGATTTCGGCACACAGATTCTCAAGCATGGAGAACAAGAGAGAGAAAAGATCGTTAGAATTTGCGGGGTCAAAGGATCCCGAACGGTCGTTTTCCTGATCTGTTCCTTCAGCTAAGTGGAACCGCGTAGCATCAAGTCTCAGTTGATTCCCCTGTATCCCCTGCCGCTCTTCATATCATCCCACAACCTGGGGAACTAGAAACTGGAGACCCCGCGATGTTTCGATCTAACCTTGTTATTTCCCTTCTTCTTGTTTTCTCCTTCGTTCGGGTGACAGCGGCTCTTAATTTGGGCCCCGTTTGTCACTTTATAATGGCCGTTGATCGCCCTTTATTTTGAACCGTTGCTTTTTGTGCGGACACTAAGACCTTGCTAACTTACAACCTTATATTTTGGAGCCATGGCTGTAGACAAGAAGTCCCAGCCCTCCGTTGGAGGCATCATGGCTGTTTTGCCAAACCCGACTACACCCTGGTATAAGCAAAGCCATCTGGCGAAGCTTAATGGCTTGATCCTCGGCCTGGTCTGCTTTCGTGCGTATTTGTGCATCATCATGACTACTCCTCTTGCTGATCAACAGTAATAGAGTCTGCCATTGGTTATGACGGTAGTTTGCTCAACTCACTTCAGTCTTTCCCACAATGGAACACTTTCATGGGTAACCCTGTTGGCGAATGGTCAGGCTTCATCAACTGTACATACTTTATCGGCTTCATTGTCGCTTGCCCACCCAGCTCATGGCTCGCCAACAAGTACGGTCGTCGTATGCCAATCTTTCTTGCCTTCGTCCCACTTGCACTTGGTGTTGGTCTCCAAACAAGTGCTCAGTCAAGAGCTCAATGGATCGCCGGCCGTTTCATTCTTGGTCTGCCGACTGGCATGTTTGCGACTGCAGTGCCTCTTCTCATCACTGAGATTGCTTACCCCAGCCAGCGAAGTGTCGTCTCAGCTTTGATGAACTGCAACTACTTCGTCGGTGGCATAATTGCGTCTTGGGCTTCTTATGGCACAAGACATTACGATGACTGGGCATGGAGGATCCCGACCGTTCTTCAAATAGCGTTGCCACTTGTCGGACTCCCAGCTCTGATCATGGTCGAAGAAAGCCCACGATGGTTGGTGTCTATAGGGCGAGAAGAGGAAGCTCGTCGAATTCTGGCAAAGTTGCATGCTGTAAGTTCCCATACTGTTTGGAGTTAGTTGGTGAGCCATCTAATAATGTTAAACAGGGAGGCGATGCTAGTCATCCTCTTGTCGACTTTGAACTTCACGAAATCATTACAGCCATTGAATCTGAGAAGCAAGCCACAAAGTCAACCTCATGCATGACTCTCGTATCAACCAAGGCTCACCGTCGACGATTCTTCATCACCCTTACCCTCGCCATCTACTGCCAATGGGTCGGCAATGGAGTCGTCAGCTACTACCTCGCCACAGTCCTGAGCACAGTTGGTATCACCAGCGTCACTGACCAGACTCTGATCAATGGATGCCTTCAGATCTGGAGTTTGATCGCTGCATGCACTGGTGCCATGTGTGTTGAACGATTAGGAAGACGCCCTCTTCTCTTGTTATCTTGTGCCATTATGCTAGTCAGCTTCATTCTGATCACTGCTCTGTCAGGAAGCTTTGCCAGTACAGGATCCAACGCTGTTGGAATCACTATGATCCCATTCATTTTCCTTTTCAATGCCGGTTATGGTGTTGCCATGTAAGAACACCCTCTTCTTCTCTTGTTGCCCAAAAGTGTTGCTAACGGAGCCAATAGTACTCCACTCCAGGTCGCATACCCTCTCGAGTTGTGGCCCTTCCAGCTGCGCAGTCGTGGTATGTCTGCGCTTTGGATGATCATGATTTCTGCTCTTATTTTCAACGTGTTCGTCAACCCAATCGCACTGGCAGCAATTGGCTGGAAGTACTACATCGTATATGTGGTTCTTCTCGTTTCATACGGTCTTGTTATCTTCTTCTTTTACCCCGAGACCAAGGGACGCACACTCGAGGAGATCTCTGTCGTCTTTGGTGATGCACCAGATGGCTTGTACGAGACCGAGGACTCGACCAAAGTGACAGAGAAAGCGGATGTTAAGCACGTTGACTAGGACCTTAGAACTGAAACAAGGACTAGATACTTTTATTTGGTAGTAATTGAAGGAAAACGCCTCTTGTATTGATGAAAATAGCTAGTCCCTCTCTATTCACCGCTACAAGCCATGCCACACATTGAAATCACTTTTTCTGAGGTCTAGGTTCATAGTACTCCCACTCTTCCACTCCCAGGCTATTGACACTGTAAAGTATTCCGATAATGTTGCCACCGTTACTGAGAGCCTCATCATTCTTAGCCCGCTTCTTCTTGCAGGCGGAGCAGAATATCTCCTTGTAATCGGTCCATTTACCACAGACCTGATTGAGCGTCATGCCGTTGCACTTCCACATTGTGTGGTCCGGTTCTCGTTGAGTCGTTCGCATGGTGTCTGAAGGCTTCAAGTTTCTTTTTCTTGGTAGAAGATGGTTCGATGATCGAGGCACTTGGGTGGGATTTTGGCCTTGGCTTTATGTCGGTACCGTCACACAAACCTCTTCGCCTTTGTCACGGACCTTTGACCGATTTCATGGTGCCGTTACTCATGCTCATAATGGTGTAACCCACACTCGTGAAAGTGATTCTTGGCAGTATGTCCAAGTTGAGCAAGATTGGATTTTCTTCCACTGTGATTAACTGGAACGACGCCTGTGGCTCTCCGATAACGATTTCTTATCGACCTCAAATGGGAAGCCTTTGACTTATGAAGCATACGAGTGGCTGAGTGAAACCTCCTTCACCGTGATTCTAGTTCAAACCACCCTGAGAGGTTTTGGTCCGTCGCGAGACCCTTCTACGGATTGGATTGGAGTGTCGCAAAGATGCGACTCAAAGCTGTATACAAACAAACTAATGAGAGAGTTGGTTTAAAAAGCAATTAATACAACCTAGATGATCTACTTGCGGCAGAGTCGACCAGTCTGCTTGGTCACATAAGCTGGCTGACCAGTGATGTACCAATCCTCACTACCGACAGCAGTAGGAGCATAAAAGACACCATATGGGTCAATCTTCTGCTTCAGCTGGTACAGCTTTTGGTAGTTAGATCCGAAGTAAGACTGGCCAAAGTCAGGATCCATCACATCACCCTCGTTACCGTAGCCGCCACCGCCGGCGGTAACAGCTTTAAGACGCTCCATGATGTCAAAGGTAATCTTGTTGTTGACCTCGGCAATCTTTTCCTCAGAGTCGTTAACGTCCCAGTTGAGGGCTGTGATAACGAACATGATGGCGTCACGCCATGCAGGGTTAGCAGAGTTGGGAGGAGTATCCTTTGTCTGTTTGGCGTTGATATTGTACAGGACCAATACACCATCTTCAGAGAGAATACTCTTGAGAGTATCGATGGTCTTGTTGAGAAGCTTGGGGTCATCCCAGTTCTTGCGGGGAATGAGACGAGAGCCAGAACGGCCGTTGTAGTTACCAACGTTTTCGGCAGGGAAGTGCTTCTTCCAAGCAGGGTAGAAGCTATCGTGCTGGAAGAACTCGGGCTTGGGGTCAACACCTATCTCCTTCCACTCATCAAGAAGAGGCTGAACCATCTTCTTGAACTCGGCGATGGAAATGTTTGGGATCATCCAAGGGTTCATCGTCCAGAGATAGCTGCCGTTGCCAGCAGGGAAGATGAAGCTGTAACCATAGCTCTTCTTGTCAGAATATTCGGGGAAGCGGCGCCAGTAAGCGTCAAGCGCCTTGAAGAGAGCGTCCTCTGAAATGCCAGCTTCTTTGGTGTTGACACTCCAGGTCATGCCAGCGAACGACATCTTGGGGTAAACTCGGACGGTCATGGAGACAACGACACCCCATGTAGCAGGGCCGCCACCACGGATGGCCCAGAAGAGGTCAGTGTTTTGTTTCTCATCGGCAGTAACAAAGCGGCCGTCGGGTGTGACAATGTCAGCGCTCAGAAGCTGATCGGCAGCAAGACCAGCGGTAGGGCTGAGGGGTGAGTGGCCACCTCCAGGAAGGTAACCACCAGTAACACCAACATCCTGACATGCTATCAGTTAAGATCTAAGAGTGAGATAGGAATGGAACTTACACGGCACTCTCCACCAACAGCAGTGTATCCTGCACGGTCAGCAGCCTCGTACAAGTCCTTGACCTGAACACCGGCACCAAGCTTGAAGGCAGGGCCGGTGTAGCTGCTCGCACCACGGTAACTCTTTGTGAACTTGATATCCTTCAGATGATGTGTCCAGATGCTAAGAGCACCAGCACCGGTGCTCTTACCAAGGAAGTCATGACCAGTGTTGTGAATGACAAGTCGAAGGTTCAGGTTGCGGGCGAAATTGACGGCGAGTTGGATCTGAGCGACATTGGTGGCTTTGACAGAGTACAGAGGGAAGCCACCAATGGTGCATTTGGAGCCAGTCTCAGCATTGCTGGGCTCACAGGTGGCACCTTGAAAGAGAGGCGACATGACCGAGGTGGGATCATCGATACTAAATCACGTCAGTCATTGATGCACGGACATGGCGGACATCACGGATCAAACTCACTGTGTGGTGGAATTGTGCCAGTTTTCTTTGAGAAAAGTGCACTGGTTCTCATTATAGTGCTCTCCTTTGTAGCAAGCCGAGCCGAGAGGCACGGTGCTGATGAGTGCGCCTCCAGTAAGAAGGTCAAAGACATTCCAGATGAACTTGCTTGGAAACGCCTTGTCACCGGGGAAGATCTTGCACTTTGAATCAAAGGAGTTATGCCGTTTTCTAGAAGTCTTGGTGTCGGCAAAGTAGAAGAGGTCGACATCACTCAAGTTCAAATCGGTAAGGTTGGCGAGCACAGCATCAGTCAATTGAGGGGCTGTCTCGACGAAGGAGTTCTTGGAGGCTGCGGTCATTGGCTTCGCCCAGGCAGGGGCAACATTGCTCTCATCAGCAGCTACCCCACGTTTCAGATTAGCGATCATTCGTTCAAGTAAAAACAGGGAAAAGGAGAATCTGCAGGTGGTGTCACATACGGACGGCCTCGCCATCGACATCGATCGTCTGGCCGAGAGCAAAGGGGATAAGCGCGGCGAGCAGCCACGAAACACGAGAGCCTTGCATTCTCGTACAAAACAAAGTTTACGACTTGCAGGGACGAGACAAGAGATGATAATGCGCCAAGAAAGGAACGAGAGTGGTGGTGATGAAGAGGAAAGGGGGGAGAGATCGACTTAAGCCACATGGCTTGCTATGTAGTCTATATATCTAACACTAGCCTTTGAACTTACAGGATCCTACAGCGGGCGTTGCATCTGTTGGTAGAACGGTCGTTAACACGCATTAGGTAGTAATTGCCTAGGCTTCTGGATCATGGGCCGATTCTCATCCATGCTGGCTGTTGGCTGGCGGTGGCTCCGGTGGAGAAGAAAGAGAGAAGGCGATGTCTTTCTACCAGGACGGGGGAGGATGGAAATCCTGCAGAGATCGGATGCAAAACCCCCGATATTCTTTTTCAAGAACAGGAGTCGGCGGACGGCTTAGACTCCGACTGGAGCTATTTTCTCTGCGAGACGGGAAGATGGTATCAGCAAGCCCGAGTGGATCAAGAGTGGAAATGATGCTCGATTTAATTAGCTTGGCCTTTCGAATTGTCTTCCATTTGTATGCACCGCGACCAACATCCTGGGACGGGTTCTTCGGAGTTGCTTCCTGGCCTCCGAGAAATAAATCTCTGTGACGGGTCATAATTTTGACTGGAGCGGCAGTCAACCAACTAGCCAACCAACATAAACGGACAAACTCTTCAACATGGGGACCAAAGGCTGACAAAGTTCATGATCCTAGACCATGCAGAAAACCTTATACTAAGTAGCTGCCTTATAAGGTATGGCAGCTTACTGAGAGTGCGAGGGATGAAAGTCTGAGTTCATTTTGATCCGGCTCTTATGATCTTCGCTTTTACACCCCAAGTGTCAGAGGTGAAGTCTCCTCTGTTCTCCAAGAACAACTAACCAGAACCTCTGTTAGTGTGAGATGCCTGCTTGCTGAAGATGTGAGAAAACCTCGATAAAGAAAAGATCATCGGGCGGGCTATTTAACTGAGACGGACGATGGATCATCAATTAGGGTTGCGACTGGTTGTCAATCCCGGTAAGGCTTCAGGGGTCCGGGGTAGTGGCTTGGGATCCTCGACAGCCCGCTAGAGATTTCTCGGTTAAGCATTGTCAGGGTCCAGCTGTGCCTCCTGGAGACTGCATGTTACGTATTCTATTAATGCGTTTTGTTGGTTGGTGACAGTTGGCCGGACGTTGAAGATTATTGAGGAAATTTAGCCTAATGAAAATCCCGCGAATGAAGGAAGATCTTGACCGCCTAGGGATAGGCGAAGGAAGATGGCTTGAAGTTAGATTAAACGAGGCAGCCGTTTATGCTTATCACTTCGATCCATCCATCGTCTATCCCACTTGATGCCGAAATCTTGGACGAAAAAAGTCAAATTGTTCTTCACTACCACCAGCCTTCCAAGGACCTGGAATATCTGTCGGCAGCTCGTTGCTCAAAACTCACCCAATATTGGCAGTTCTTGGCTCGATATCAGGCTGCTGGCATGTTTCAGCCACCAACACAAGCTCAGGTAGAAACGTTCTTTAGCACAAAACCCAACAAATGTCTTACCGTTTCCACTATTGATCCTTTAACAACCAACATGCATGGTCGGAAACATAGCTGAGCTCGACATGGAAGATCCCGCGGAGGATGTGCAATTCTGAGAGGATGAATCTGCGGCGATCAGCCCCATCTAATCTTGCAGTCCAACTCGACGCGGGATATGTGGCACAGAAAGAGCTGAAGGCCCGATGCCTTGGACGAGAGACTCGAAACTGACAGGCCTCAAGTTCTATAACCAACCAAGTGCCGTAGTGCTGCCAATACGCGAGCATCATTTCCGCTCTAGTGTTTGGATATGGTCCTGCATGTATGTCTGTTGTCAACCAGGTACCTGGAATTCACCTTCCTGTCTCATTGGAGACAGAATCATGGTGGTTCAGCTTTCTACTCACAGACCATGAAACCCATGTTGAGTCAGATTTGACTCCCTCACAAACTCTGTTTAGGTATGCAGCCTTATTGGGCTCTGCGATTTCTCTTGAAGATTCTGCTCGTGCTGGGTTCCCCTGAACATCTCGCAACTTGTGTCCCTACCAACGATGTACATAAACCCGTGAAAATCCGTCATGTTATGTCTAAATGATCTCTTGTCCGAATTTTGTTCCGTCTCCGTTCTTTCAACAGCGGTTACCCTGCTGCCAAGGGCGCTGATCACCAGAACGATCGCAAAGTCCTTCCGGATCAGCGCGTTGCATCGAATCTGCGTCTATCCTTTTAGCAAAAGCAACGCAGTTCTGGAATGCAACATCCAAACTTGACATTTTGAAACTGTCTACAAACATTTTCTCAAGTTCGATTGTACTTTGACTATGGACTCGTTGCATCTTTTTCCTCGAACGGGGCCACCGCCTTTCCCCAACCCCACGACGCTACCAACGACGCCGCTCCAGCAAAAAGGCCTTGCAGCTCTGTTCATATTTCCTAGTTTGTCAATACTGATTGTATCAATGCGTATATACAGTCGCGTGACCTCACGGACAACAGGTCTTGGTAAGCGATCTAAAATCGGATACACCATACCTCCAATACTCATTGCTTTATAGATGACTACCTCATTCTCGGAGCGCTTGTGAGTAGAGATGTCGTGTTATACCGTTCAACCCGAACTGACATGACCAGGTTTTCGCTTTGCTCATGATTGGACCTCTTTACATGTGCAAGTTGACCACGTCTGAGTCGTCTCGTATACAAATGGCTAACATCCGGCTTCAACAGTCATGAAACTCAATTACTGGGGATTTAGAGCCTACGATGTACCGAGAGATCTCGACCTTGCTGCAGGCTTCTGGTGGAACTTTCTCGTGCAGATGTTCTACAATCCTGTTCTGGCCCTCGTCAAAGCGTCAGTTCTCGTCTTCCTCCTCCGGCTAGGTGGCCACAAAACGAACGTGCGATATGCGATTCATGGGCTTAACATCTTCAACGCTCTACACGCTGTTGCCATTTTCTTCACTGCGCTTTTCCAATGTTGGCCAATTGAAGCAAATTGGGACTTTCCCTTACGTGACGAGCCTGGAGTGAAGTGTGTCGACAACTGGTTCCATGTCATTGCATCGTGTATCACTATCGTGACGGACTTTCTTGTTGTCGCGCTGCCTTTTTGGATCTTTTTGGGTCTTACTATGCGATGGGCTACCAAGATTGCTGTTCTAAGTGTGTTTGTTTTGGGTAGTGCGTAAGTAGTTGACCATCCCTCCAACATGTCAAGTACTAACAGTGTGCAGAGTCGGTATCATCGGTATTGTCAGAGTCATCTCTATCCACCACCAACTTGTCGAAGGACCCGACCCGGGCGAAGATACCTTTTATACTGTCCTTCCTGTATGGGGAGCAGTCGAGACGAACATCGCCATCATTTGCGCTTCGATCCCAGCTCTAAGACCACTTTTCCGACGCTGGTTCCCTGCACTCTTCGGTGGAAGCTCTGGAGTGACGTCTGGCACACCCTACGGCGAACGATATGGAAACAGTACTCGAGGAACACATGGCTTGAGATCGCATAACCACGATAACATACACCTCAAAGACTTGCGAGGATCGAGAAACCAACGTACTGAGATCCGAAGCGTGTCACCGACGGGATCGGAAGAGGAGATCATGACGTACAATGGGATTATGCGGACGACTAATATCAACGTTGCGTATGAGAATCCATCAAAGGGAAATGTTGCAGAGACTAGAACAACAGGGTCGAGGACATCTAGCGAGGTACGGTACGGAAACAAGGCTTCCGAGGCCAGATCTGGGATATGATGCTTTGTCTCAGATCCTAGGAGGATGGGTACCCTTCATCTGTATAGTAATCTATCGTCTTGCAATAATACAGCGTAATACTCTGTGTATCTTACCACGTCAGCTTGATTACACCTCCAGTCCGTATTGCCAGCACTGCCTATATCTAGGGTAATAAAATAATTCCCCCCTGAGTTTACTCTCCAGTAGTTAAATGATTAATTATATAGATCACTAAGTTATTTGAAGTGGATATATGTTGAATTTGGAAGAAAAGAAGCATCCTAGGTAAATAAGTTACCTTTGTCAGCGTGGCTCAGTTGGTTAGAGCGTTGGTCTCATATCTGGTTTCAGATTGACTTGGTTAAACACCAGGGTTATCCAAAGGTCGAGAGTTCGAGCCTCTCCGCCGACATCTATTTTTGAAGTTTTGTCATATCTGTCTGACATTTTTGTAAGACTCATGGCATCATTAGAGATCAAGAGAGAGACTTTTCTTTTGAAGTGAACGTCAGAGATCTCTTTTGAACCTCAGATGGTAGGTAGTTGCACATACTGTGCATCTTGAGAAGCCGACACCTTCTGTGGTGAAAGAGGGAGAAAGTAAGAATTGTATATCGTCGCCAAGCTTCACATATCGTGTATAACAATAAAAGCCAATTATCATCCAACGTGTCTACATAACTACGCACCCACCATTACCGTTCTCATCGCTTCCACCACAGCAACCACAGCAGTCATCGCAGTCGCAGCAATTTTCGCACTCACAACAGTTGCCGCACTCACAACAATCATTACACTCGCAACAGTCATCGCATCCACAGTCACCACAGCAGCCTCCTTCCTCACCTCCATTCTCGCCCATGGGCGAGTCTTGGGCCGGTGGCTGCGCATAGCCGTCGGGCTGTTCGTCGTACTGGTTGTCATTTCCATCACTCTCATACCGAGCATCCGGGTCATAGTTGTTGTCATAGTTGCCATCGTTGTCTGAGGACTGATTGTCTTGGTAATAGTCACCGTTGTCGTAATAATTACCATCGCTGTCGTAATGGTTGTCTTGCTGATAGTTGGTTTGTTCGTAGTTGTCATACTGCCAGTTGTTGTTTTCAGACGAGTAACTGTTATGTTCTTGGTTGACAACATTGGTTGAGCTGTTAATCTGGTTGTAGATGACAGCGCCCCCTATACCCAACGCTGCTCCAGCTGCAGCACCGCCAGCGATGGCTTTCATGTTTGAGGAACTTCCGCTTTTGTGGCCGTGACTATGACCTTGAACTGGCCGTTGTACAGGTGCATGGCCAGTGTGTTGGACTGGTCTATGATGGACATGCTGAACGTGTTGTACGTGCTGTACGTGCTGAGGTCTTGGATGTTGTCCTTTGGGTGGTCCTGCCTTCGTCGCCTGGGCAGGTCTTGGACCTTGGGCATATGCTTGTTGTTGTGGCCGTCTCATCTGGGCCATTTGCATTCCTTGGTTGGGACCAGGCTGCCTGCCAACGACAGGATGACCTGCGACTGGTCTTGGTGCGGTGACTTGTTGGTAGCCAGGGGGCCTTTGAGCGGGCTTCTGGGTAGGACGGCCGGCTGGGGGACGATGGGCACCAGCGACTGGGCGTGCTTTGCCTGCGGTCTTCTTGGGTGGTTGACTGCGAATCATGAATGTTAATGAAAGGATTGAAAGGCAATTTTCTGGATGCGAAATCTTATCGTCGATGAGGGGTATAGTGTCACTCACTTTACCATGTTCAAGGCCAAACGTTCTGTTTTTTTACGTGTCGTGTGTCTGGGACTGTACCCTCGGGATAATCAAGCTTTACCAAGAAGTAGAATGCAATAGAAAAAGGAACAAGCCTGCATACACTGCAGCAACTCTGGTTTATAATATAAGTTTCTAAGGACATTGGAAATAGGCTGGCAATCTGTGCGGCGGCCGCTTCAGAGCCTCATTATTACCGAAACTGAAACCAATGCCACGCTGACACTCGAGTCCTCAAGATGCAGGAAGAATAACCGAACCTTTTCTGATAGATGTCGACGTACAAAAAGCATGCAGACTGCTTTGATATTTTTCGATATCAAAATGGCCCCCAAATGAAGTGCAAGGGTCTTTTCAGCTTTTTTACTTTTGGTATAACACAGTCCACAAAACGGCCCCCAACTACCAATGCCGTTCTGGAGGACCCTGCTGATGGCTTGAGGAATGCTGACAGCTTGCACCAGATTGGGACTGATAGCCGATCTTCGTATCACTAACATCAAACAGGGGCCTCTACCCCGTGTTAGGCGCCAGCCTTATTGTGACCCTGATCTTATGATTGCGATAGAGGCAACTGGAGTTTCCGACGTTGAGGTTCCGATGAGAATGTAAAGACTGGAAAAGTTTGACGATGACAACAGTAAATTTACAACACCCACAAAGACGAATGCAAGTGCGCGGCTGTTTTATATATAGCCTTCGTCCAATCCTTTAATAGTAGCATGTTGACTCCCGGAGCCTTCCACTTCTTTTGGGCGAACAGCCGCCTTCTTCAGTCTATGGTGGCGTCTATCTGCATATAAGATGCTTATTTCCAGCATATTGCATGAGCACAAACGATAAAACTTGCAGGATGATGCTGATCTGGTGGGTTGACTCTCATTCGTTCTTTTCTGCTTGTACACAAAGGTTTGGCTGTCTGAAAGATAGTGGCCATGACCATGAACCATGGCAAGCTATATATGAAGACCAGCGAACAAGTGAGTTGATGTGGGGCATAACAGTTCTCGACTAGTCCTGAGTTCCGCTACCAGCCTTGTCAGATTTCCGATGGCACTCTGCGATGGGGAATGTTGGGGTTACGAAAAGCACTTTCACGGCCTTGTCTTGGCCCATATACGGGGTACATGGATCCATGTGACTTTAGTGGATAACGATCATGATGAAGTTGAGCACTTCGAAGAAAGATTCAAAAATGTAAAGATGGTCCGCCCAAGCGAATTTTCTATAAGTAGTAAGTAAATGAAGGAATTGGCAATCTCAGTTGTTAGTTCAATAGGGCTTATGCTTGGTGAGATGATGCAAGTATCTACTTAAAGGAAATGGATGAGATATACAAAATTAATTATATTTATTCACTATACTCTTTCATGGCTTGCATGCTATAATAACTGTCATATGCGAAGTATTACTGGCTTCTGAGTTTATGCAATGGGGCCATAGAAGCTGAACTTGCCCTCGGGATCATACTTCTTCTTCAAACTTCGCAAACGCTCCTGTCTCCAGTTCTCGCTTCCGTACCAGTCACTAGACTTTTCGTTTCCAAAAGCGTAGTTGACATAGACACTCATATTCCACTGGCCAGATTCTCTGTGGAGGATTTGACGCAGGTCGTTACCAAGCTTGGCAGCCTTTTGGTCGAGAGCGGCATCACCGGGCTTGTAGGTGATCAAAGGAGCAGTAAGGATGTTCTCGTGGCGGAAAGCAAAAGCAGAGTCCTTGGCCTTGATACCACGCACAGCTTGAGTAGAGTATCCTTCGAACATAAAGATGGAAGTATTGAAGGGAGACTCGGGGCCAGTCTCGGCGGCAAAGAGCTCCCATGCGTTCTTCATGGCGACAAGATTGTACTCTTCGAGATACAGAGGGAAGCGAGGGTTGACAAGGCCATTCTTCTGACATGGGACGGCATCAATGTCGATCTGAGTCCACCTGGCCAGATCACGGTAGTCTCCGGACTCGGGGGTGATTGCGATGGGCTTGAGGTCGTGGAAGGGCTTGGAGATATTGGGATCGATGGTCTTGACGCCCTCCTGAATCAGCCAGAAAAGAATGATGGGCTAAAATTATTAGATATGAACAGCCCAAAGCCAGGTTGAGAATGACTCACATTTTCAGGGTCAGCAGTGGGATCATGCACCCAGTAACTCCAGTTGATGAGACCTTCGGGCTGTTTTCGAAGCAAGTGTTCGTTCGCAGTCTGGTAGAGTTGCTCGACATGTTGGCCACTAAATACAAGAGTCTCAATAGCCCAATCACGGTGCTGAATCTCATAGATCTTGGAGGTGATGGAAGTGACGATTCCAAAGTTGTGTCCAGCACCCTTGAGGGCCCACCAAAGATCCGAGTCCTTGTTGATGGTCTTGAAGGAGCCGTCAGCCAGGACGATGTTCATGGAGACCCACTGATCTGCGATGATACCGTGGTGGCCTTGAAGCCAACCGTGTCCGCCTCCGAGGCCAGGACCCATATAGCTGACACACTCGCAGGTTCCAGTCACTTTTGGGGGTTAGTACTGTAGTGAAATTTAGAATAGAAGAAAAACCGTTAGAACATACCGGTCTGCTTGTTGGCTGCCCAAAGGGTGTCTGTGACCTTCTTGGACTGCGTGCCACCACCGATAGTGACAGTCTTGCCATCTGCAGCGACTTCGACTGTGTTTAGTTGATTGAGATAGATCTCGATGCCATGGTCCATTCGTCCAAGGGTTGTGATGGCTCCGTGAGCTGTGTTGAATGCAAGGAATGGCAGGCTTTTGGAGTTGGCATACTTGACCTAAAAGGTAAAGGTCAGATATGGTTGAAGACGCTGAAACGAAATACGTACCGTTGTGGCAACATCCTGCTCGGTGCTAGGAACAACCACGATGTTGACCTGGGGAGCGTCCAAAACGGACCAGCGAGTAGTAGCCTTCTCGAACTCGGGCGATCCGGGGCAGTAGATCTTGGCTGATTCTGACAGATTCTTGCCCAGCTGACTAAGGTCTTCGGAACATATTCCAGAGATGTCACTGCGAATAAACGGAGTGGCCGCGCATGTAGCCGTGGCAGCCCATGCTGTAACAGCAGCAACAAGCATGGTAGTGAAATGCATCGTGAAAGGACACTACGCAGAGAAACTGGCCCTAAGCTGAAAAGCGACACCTCTAGGATAGGAAAAGGATCTTCTGCTCCTACGTGGGCCATGCAGATATTTAACCAGCATGAAAAACTTGCCAAGTCGTCTTGTTATTTCCAGCATTTGCCCCATAAGTTCAAGGGTGTGCAAAGATTGCTTCTCAGTTGGTTGATGCAACCGAGGCTCTCCTTTGTAAAAGAACGCCGAGAGACTGACTAGGCAGGAGATGAATATCCTTGCTATTTTCCAATTTTCAGCTGTAATCGACCTGCCGTAGTCTCTTCCATCGTTCAGCTTCGCGCCGATTAGATTCTCCACTCTCTTGCAGAGGTACGGAGGATTTGTGTCAAACCGGGCCAGATTTATTGCCCAGATCCCAAGTCACATCGCCCAACGGGATCCACGCTTAGTTGTTACGGGGCAGAAAATCCTCTAGACTAACGTTAGTGGGGAGTTTCGGGACATTTTACGCCTCTAACTTTTTCTAGTTGTGGATGACACGAAGGAACTTGGGACAAGCTGCTGTACGTACGTAGCGATTTGATATGAAAGGGATAGTAAATATGATTGGGTACCGTGTCAAGATTAAAGTACTCTTGACAGTGTATCGTAATTAGAGTAGGATTGCCAAGGAACATCGATCTCGGATGATTGACGCGATTGAGAGATTCCGAGGTATCCGAGTCCCATGGCCAGGTCAACCTTCTTGCTTGTGAATCTGAACCTCAGTTAATGGTAACGTGTTGTTTAAAGTGGAAATTTGGTTCAGTTACTACGTAAAATAATGACATCCTTCAATTAAGATTGGGTACTTCGCCTCGCTGTTATGTAAAGGTAAATGGATGGAGGCTTGAGCCAGATCTTGGCTACAAAATAAGGTCGTGTTAGCAAATGCCACCTTCTACTTTGCGACCGTATCCCTTCCTGGATGAAATAACTAAAGCACAAAAACGAACCAAGACTTTCCATATCCCTGAAAAGTATGTGAAATGCTATTGCTAGAGTGCTGTAGTGCTGTAAGATTCAATGGTTACTTTGCACCAAAGCTCTCTGACCATACCAAGTGGCAATAAAGCTTCTGTCATCACCTGTCATCAGGCACAGTTGGAACCAAATCTTTGTCATTGACCCACCTGGCGCGCCATTTTCTTTACTAAACTAATGCTGTCTCTGCATTGCTAGCGTCAGGTACAACAGCCTGTAGGATTCATTCCCAGCTAAACCCGATCTCGGGTAAGAAACCGCTAACCAACCAACACAATACCCATTCGCACGGTATCGTGCCGATCGATACGCGTCCACTCATCTCAGGGGTGCATTTGCACATGCTTTGCTTTGTTGGTAATCTTCAGCTCGTGTTCCTTGTGGACACAATATGAAAATACTTCGTGTCGAGTCTGTATCTACTACATATGGGGCGGCATGTTCGGCATGCGGCTCCCATGCGCATGTGCCGTCGATCTTTGCATATTCATTCATTTTTCTTTCCTTCTTTTTTCTCTTTCGTCGTTTGTGACAGATCTGGAAGTTTGATAAGCGAGGATGTCTGATGCAGTGACTGAGGGCTGGACGTTATATGCGGTTGGTGTGGCTGCGACGTTTCTCAGATTCTATGCCCGAATGAGAGTGGATGGCTTTAGAAGTCTTCAGGCTGAAGATTATCTGATGGCCATAAGTATGGTTAGTATTACTCAAACCACCGGATTTGTTCCATTTCTGATTTGGGCAGATATTCTATACGATTCAGACAACCCTTGCATACAATATCGGGACACTTGCACATGGTCTTGCCAACAATGGAATTTCAGACGCAGAACGCGCTGCATTGTCCCCCAGCGATCCGGAATACAATCTTAGGTGAAGCTCATTTAGAAGGCTATGAACTTGATTTTTACTAACTGGTATCGACAGAATAATCGGTTCCAAGATCCAGGTTGCCGGATGGACCATTTACTCCGCCCTTATTTGGTCTTTGAAGCTATCCATGCTTTACTTCTATACTCGTCTCACTGTAGGGAGTCCAGTACAAGACTTTCAAACATGGTTACTGACTTCTCCAGAATGGACTTGGTCGACCGTACCGTATTCGGATATACGTTGGATTCGGGCTGGTTATTGGAACCTTTGTGGCCACCATAATAGCCATCTTCGCCGGCTGTCGACCATTCAGTAACTACTGGCAGATCAGTCCGGACCCTGGCAGTACGCTAGCCCTCTCCTTCTTCTTTTATCGAGGCATACGCTTACAATAACTACAGACTCTTGTCAAGCCGCTATCTCCAAACCCATCGTCTGGGCCTCGTTTGCCTCCAACGTCTCGACCGATATATACTTGATCGCCATTCCTCTTCCCATGCTCTGGGGATCTAGCTTGAAGACCATAAAGAAGATCGCTTCCAGTATCGTCCTTGGCTCGGGTATTTTTGTGCTCGTTTGCGCTACCTTGAAAAGCGTCTTTGTTCTAGTGGTACGTCTGGGCAGCAAACCTTTGTCAATTTCCTTTTTCTGATATGCACTTCTAGGATCCTGTCCATGGAGCTCAGTTGGCTGGTGCTTGGGGTACTCGCGAAGCTTTCGTCGCCGTAATGACGACTAATCTACCAATTCTGTTCCCGCTCTTCAGGATATGGCTAACGCCAGTCTTCGGAAGTATACTGCGTTCCTCCCACAAGACATCATATCAGTACCCTTCTGGATTTCTGACTATTGGTGGAGGAGGTCGAAGTGGCAAGAGCAACGACCCCAGCCGTCGCGGGCCTCCGACTGCAAATCCGATATCAGGGAATATGTCCTTCAATAACAGTGAGGAGCGTATTGTCAAGGTAGAGGCGCACGGCATGGCCAACTTGGATCAAGAAGAAAGCAAGGGTGTTCAAAAGGGCATTATGGTTTCGAATATGGTTGAAATAGTTCTCGAAGATAAGAAGGGCGGAAGCAGTCGAGACGGAAGCGAATCTGAGGGGTCATGGTAGACTGTGGACTTTTCTTCTTCCTGTATAAAGGTCAGGTCGACCTGACTATGCAAATCAATAGTGACCTGATATTAAGTTATATGACGCTAGTATGCTACTCTGGGCCCTTTTATGGTCAAACAAGATGATTCGCCGTGTATCAACGATGGAGAGAGGATCTACACCCCTGACGGTGATCTTTCTATCACGATTGCCGAGGCGATCCTAGGTGATCCAATGAAAAAGAGAAGTGAAAGACGCATGGACCGCATTGACGGCAATAGGAGGTCATAAAATAGGTAGCATTTTGTTGCAGATGCGAATGAACCGCATTCTCCTGAGTCTGGCAGACAGCCTTTTCTCATGCTGAACATATATAGCCAGCATGGCCAGAAGAGGCACCAGCCATCGAGAGGTCTGACGGTTACAAAACCTGATATGAAGGCTTATAGCATTTGTTCTTCCGTTGTCGAGTCTCTCTCGAAGCATGTTGGCGGATGGAGTTTGTTGCGTGAGTAAACGAATAACTCACCAGTCTCACGGCCATCCTTCGCTGAACAGCGTTGGAAAACACGCTTCAATGATGAAGTAAGCTTCATCAAGTCTATATCTCACCAAGAACATATTCTTCAGTGTCTCTTTGTCATTGACGCACAAATCGAGTAGCTCAGTCTTCGCAGACGTAACACATCCCAATAATAAAGGGACGGGCGAACAAAGTGGCAGACCCATGATTTGATGCCTCAATCATCGTAAGCAAAGCAGCGGGACGAGCTGGAGTTGACTGTCTTGTGAATCCAGGCGACTTTTCAAATGTCAGAGATGTGGAATGCAGACCTCGAACGCTTGAAGCGAACGTCGCACAGAGCTGTGATCAACTGTGATCCTAGAAGACCTTTTGACACCGCAACTTTGCTTTTTAATTCTGGCCAAGTCTCGTCACCATTTTTGTTGTCCGGATGATCTGACGTCTCAAATTTGTATGCAGGCGAGAACACGCAAGCTCGCAGGTAGCGGAAGAACCAGCCCTGCTCCGAATATCGGATGACATCCATTTGTCGGCAAAGTCTCCGTCCGTCTGGTCATTCAACAAATTTTCTTCGAGGCTGACAAATTCGTTGTGTTTGCGGAACGAGATTAAGTTTTTCTGTTACACCTGCGCTAAAAAGTCAATTGTCTCAATTGAAAGGTTTCCTTTTTGGAGTAGAACTTGAATTTTTTATTCTGCTGCCTACAAACTATAGTTGACCGCTGTTTCAGGGACCAGGAACTCAGCTTACCCCTGCTTATTTTCAGCTCAACGGCATGCGGGAAGGGAGGGTTGTCAGGTCATGGGACCTATCGCGTTGAGAGCCGCAAGCATGAGGCTGACTTGTCCCTGACATGGATGAATGATCACATGGACAATTGGGAATTTCCCCTGGGGAAAAGGTACGGATACAGGAACAGAACCTAGACTAACCCCCACGATACCCTCAAGGTAGGACTGAGCCAACGTGCGTGCGTGAGCTTGTTTATGGTGAGGGGAAGGGGAAGGGGAAGGTATCCACTGTAGCTTTTAGTTGATGAAGCTATTATCATGGATTTCTACGATAAGAAGAATTGTTGATAATGATTACGAACAATGCAAATTCAATCACTTTTTTTTTAAAAAAGAATTTACCCTATGACGGATGATATGTCATCAATTGTTGATCAAATTCTGCAGCAGATTCGAATTTTCAAGGAACAATTGAAGGTTGAATGAAAATCTTGCATCATTCGCCACCAGAAAAATACAAGAGGGACCCTCAATTCAATGACAGGCAGCAAGATTAATTGATTGACGCTGATTCAAGCAAAGCTGTGATAAGCTGATAAAGCTAAACTATGGGGCACTTTCACGTCACTAGCCCCATAACTTTGGGCCCCTCTCACCAAATGAATGCACTGGAGAAAACAAGACCCACTAAGTTTTTAGCCACAACGCAAAGGAAAGCGAAGAGAAGAGAAGAGAGAGAGAAAGGACAGCAAGTGCAGAGCAGGCGAAACAAAGGCAAGAGTCCACCGAACACGGGGGAACCTTCCAAAACATTTCACCGTGGCCGGAAACCCAACTCATCCCCGCTCTTCTCTTGTCAAGGTCTCACTCAACTGGATTCATCCATCCATAGGTACTCCTAGATAACCCGGGCGGTCAGCACCTGCAACAGCCCAGCCCAATCCAATCCAGCGGTGACCTCATTCTTCAACAACTTAATTCCTCCTTTTCTTCAACGACTCGACCTCACCTCGACTCAACTCTTCTCTACTCTACTCTACTCATCTTTCTTTATTCGCCTAACACTAAAAGCGACTTCTTCCTCTTTTATCATCCATCAAATTTATTCTCCCCTCTCACCTCCCTGATACCCCCTTACTCTCTCCCCCAACACAACAAAAAAACACAGCCAAAATGACACAACGCCTAAAGCTCACCAGCGACAACCTCTCCACCATTGCGTCACAGCAAGGAGACCAAAAGGTCCAGGTCCCAACCTACGACCGCAAGTCGCTCAAGGAGGGCATCGTCCATGTCGGAGTCGGCGGTTTCCACAGAGCTCATCTCGCTGTCTACGTTGACAAGCTGCTTGAGAAGCACGGTGAGCGCGATTGGGCCATCTGTGGTGTCGGCCTGCGTCCCAACGATGCCGCCATGCGCGATGTCCTCAACGCCCAGGACCACCTCTACACCGTCATTGAGCGATCCGCAGAGGGCAGCTTCGCCAACGTTGTCGGCAGCATCAACTCCTTCATTTTCGCTCCTGATGACCGTGAGGCCGTCATTGCAAAGATGGCTCATCCCGACACTCACATCGTCTCCCTCACTATTACTGAGAGTGGCTACTACTACAACGAGAACACCCATCAATTGAAGGATGAGCACCCTGACATCCAGCATGATCTCAAGGACGAGAACAAGAACGCTCCCATCAGCACATTTGGCTTCCTCTACGCCGCTCTGGCCCGCCGCCACGAGCAAGGCCTCAAGCCTTTCACCGTTCTGTCTTGCGACAACATGCAAAAGAACGGTTCCATCACCCGCAACATACTCGAGTCTTTCGCTAAGCTCAAGAACCCTGAGCTTGCCAAGTGGATTGCTGAGGAGGGTGCTTTCCCCAACGCCATGGTTGACCGCATTACCCCCAGCACTTCCGAGAACGACATCAAGTCGCTCGCCGAGAACTTTGGCATTGAGGACGCCTGGCCTGTCGTGACCGAGCCTTTCATGCAATGGGTTGTTGAGGACAAGTTCTGCGATGGCCGTCCCCCCTTCGAGAAGGTCGGCGTCCAGGTCGTCGCCGATGTCCACGACGTCGAGCAGTTCGAGAAGCACAAGCTTCGTCTCCTCAACGCCAGTCACTCCGCCATGGCTTACCCCGGACAGCTTGCTGGATTCAAGTACGTCCACGAGGTCTTGGAGAACCCCACCTACCGCAAGTTTGTCTGGCAGATGATGCAGGAGGAGGTCAAGCCTCTCCTTCCCGAGATCCCCGGCGTCGACATCGACAAGTACTGCAACACCCTCATGGAGCGATTCTCCAACCCTACCATCATGGACCAGATCCCCCGTGTCGCCCTCAACGCCTCCGGCAAGATTCCCCAGTTCATCATGCCCTCCATCGCCGAGAACATCTGGGTTACTGGCCCCTTCCGCCGCCTGTGTTTCGTCGCCGCTGCCTGGTTCATCTACATCAACGGTGTCGATGACAAGGGCAACAAGTTCGAGGTTGACGACCCCCTGCGCGAGAAGCTTCAGGCTCTGGCCAAGGAGGGTGGCCCCGACCCCCGCTCTATCCTGAGCGTCCGAGAGCTGTTTGGTGACGATTTGCGAGGTGACCAGCGCTTCTTGGATGAGGTGACCAAGGCCATGGCATTGATCACCAAGGATGGTGTCTTGGAGACCATCCCCAAGTACGTCAGCTAAATTTGCTAACGACAAGAGACTTGAGAGTTTGCCTTGCGACTTGTTCAACGGAAAGGTTTTCAGCGAAGCGCAGAATTTTGATGAGGAATTGGTTTAATGACTTGTTATGGACTAGGTGAAGACCGGATGGATGGAAGGTATGTGCCATCCTGGAAAGGCACACCTCAGATAGACCTAAAAGGGCAAATGCCCAAAAAGTTTTAATGATTATGCCATGATTTGATGAATGCTTGAGGTTCTTCCTATTGTGACGAATGTATTGATTTGCTTCCTCGAGAACCACGAGATGTATGAATATTTTTTCGGTGGCTCATAGTCGTCAAGCTCGCTTGATATCGAGAACTAGATGGTATTGGCCCCTTCGTCATGAGAGCTTTCCAGGCTATCTGGATGACAACTACAGATCCAAGGAAAGTCCTTGCTGAGTGACTGAATGTAGCTATGATAGAGGAACTAGGCGGATTTGAATTCTCGACACCTTGTGTACGCATTAAGAAAACCTGCCTTTATTTACACACAACGCAATGCACTCCTGCGACCAGCCAAGGTATTCGAGCAGGTGGGTAGGCTCGGTATGTGTACTCTGTAGCGTGGGGCCGTGGGCATATAGTTTCGAAGAACTACACAGTTCGTTCAGACAGCTACATTATGATTGGTCTATAGTAATCTTATAGTCGTGCACAGGTTTAACACAGCCGTTTGGGCCATTCCTCAGATCGTACTTTGATTTTGGTGAGTGTTCGAGGTTGGTCACTTCATCGGTGGTCATATCATCAAGTGGGACGAGATGCTTAGTATTATTAATCTGGTGCACGCACCTAATCGATGTTGCAATGGTAGAAATTTATTCAAACTCGTCGTTTCTTTTTAGTTATCTGTTCATGGAAGGTAAATTACGCTGGTGTCAATAGGGCGTCTCATTCTGCACATTGTCAAGCGGCCACTAGATCCCAGGGTTACCTGCGGGAAGGTATCAAAGTCCAGCAAGAGCAGGCGGAAAGACATGGCCATCGCCCAGGATCCTATACGAACAAGATCAAGGATCAGTGAAGGAATGGAAATAATAACATCAAGCCGAGGTGCGGATACCCTGTATCGGATGAGGCTGCTCCGGTAAGGGTTACGTCATCAGACAACGGAAACCATCGGACCAGAACAAGGATATCCTGGTAACTATGCGCAGCTCCAAATGATGGTGAAAGGGAACATAACTATTATACAGAAAGTACTTTCCGAGCCAATTGACTCATTTTCATGGTTGAATCACTTGATGGCACAATATCACAGGGGAACATATTTTAAAGTGAATGCAAAAGTGTCGTAATTGCGTCGAGCCAGATGTATATACATAACATCAACATAGAACAAAATGTTGTGTCACAAAGACGTGACTGATGTTTTTATTCAACGAAGCGAAGGTGGGGGGTGTTTTTGGGAGTTCATAAAGCCCGTGTCAAGCAAATCTCATAACTTAAATGAGTCAAAGAAAAAGAAGAAGATACATATCCAATGAATCGTTAACCAGAACAAAAAACATTTCCATCCTCGTCAGAAACTTAGATGAAAGCTTAGTAAGGCTTGTCACCGATCCTATAGAATCAAGATTAGCGAGTGCTACATTGGTGGTGAGAGAACAATAGGGTGACTTACATGTTACCAGGCTCTTGGTAACGGGCGACGACGTAGGAAGCACCATCGCTGCCCTTGGCAACAGCCATGCCGACCTTGGTGGTGGACTTCCAGATACACTGGGTGTAGTGACCGAAGCCCATGTAGTTGGAGCCGGAGATGGCCTCGCCGTTGTACTGGCTCTTCTCGCTGAGGAAGGCCTCGATAGCATCGGCATAGGGAGTGTCGGTGGTGCCCATGTAGAGGTTCTCGCCGTCCTTGCCCTGAGAGTGAGTCAGGGTGCCGAGAGAGGCAATGTGGTCAGCCCACTCCTGGGCGCCAGAGACGAGAGACTCATCCCACTCGAGAGGGCCGTTACCGACCTCCTTTCGGGCCTCGTTGTGGAGATCGACAGCCTTCTGCTGGTCGGCAGTCAGAGAGCCGGAGCCGGAACCGGAGCTGGGCTCCTCCTTCTCGGGCTCGTTGGCCACGGGCTCCTCGTCCTCGACGGGAGCGGAGACGTAGGTAGGCTGGGGAGCGGCGATGTTTGTCTGTCTGGGCTTCTTGACCCATCGGACAGTGGTGGGCTTGACATCGACGGGGGCAGGTCGCTCCCAAACATAGGTAGGCTTGGCTTGCTCGGCGCCGCCAGCGGTAACGACCTTGGTAACGTACTCGTACTCGGTGACGACCTTGTAGTGGGGAGCCGCCATGGCACCGGTGGCCATGATGGAGGCGACAAAGGTAGAGAAATGCATCTTGTCTATTTGATCGTGGAAAGTTGTTGGAGAGTTGTTGCTTTTTTGGCCAACGTCACCGGGACTGTTGCGCAGTAAAATAGAGATTGGAGTTGGCTTGTTGTGGAAAAGACCGTCGGAAGGACTGGAATGAATGTGTAGAATCCTTCAAGGATGAATGAGTGAATGTTTTCGCGGAAAGAGTGACAAAGACTGATTTGTGTCTGAAGAGATGAAGAGGAACGAGAGGTGAGAAGGGGACGGAATGAAGGTTATATTATAGTTGTACGACATTGACAGTGCAGTGTCGATCCCATTGGATGATGGTGTGTCACCTCCATCCCGACTGGTAATCGTCCCATGTGCATGTGGAAATTCGATGCGCGTAAGCCTCAAAGGCCTGGTCTTGGCCCGCCAACATTGAATCGAGTGAAAGAAGCGGAGTCTGTGTGTTTCAAAGGGTTGATGCTCCGATGTGTGGACTGTGGATGGGCGTTTTTGATCCAGGGGTAACTTGAGAGACGGGACTAGGAACAGGGGTAAAAGGCTTGGTTCGTTCTTGTTCCCACTTCCCACCCAGCAAGAGGGGAGGGGAAAAGCCGTTGATGGGCCTCAGCGTTCCGATCCAATTAGGCACTGGCTGTACTCTGTGCTACTCAAGCAGGTTCAAGACCAAGTCAGATATGACAGCCGAGCCTCCGGACGACGAGTGTGGGGAGGTATGCCACACTGAAACCCCCTCATAACGATCCTGTAATATTATTCTAAAGAAAAGGGAAGAAAAAAGAAGACCTGGACTTTGGGTCTGGGTTGTTTCGTATTGACGCGGTCATCAAGCCATCAAAGAGAAAGAGACGAGATGACATGCTGGGGGCAGTTTTTTAGTTCCTGACTAACGTTAGACGATCAACGGCGTAGTTATTTTGGCGCCAGCAGAGTTCAAGGGGGGCGGCAAAGAAAGAAAGCCTTTCCTTCAGTGGACTTAGCAAGACCCTCAGGGAGCACAGAGCGCGGGAAGCAATCTGAGACTCCCAATACTAGGTACATCATTTTGTCGTCCAATGTTGCGGCACATCACAGACGCATGCCACGCACAGACTCTACTGTATGTAGAGTAGCCTCGTACTCCCCCGGCTTTTCAAATCACGGCTCCAATATCGCTTAACGTTACAAGTTCATAATATCCCGAGCAAAAAGCAAGGATTAACCTGCCCTAATGCCAAGGACGAATTTCCCCAACTTGAAGAATTCCCCATCAGCCTTGGAAATTCTAGATTGATTGATGCAAAACCCTGCCGTATCCTTCCAAGATATCCCCCTTGAATCTGTTTTCTTACTCTCTACATAGTATGTCTCCCTAGAGAAAAGGAGGCCGGCGAAATAGAGAGAAAAAGTTTGCTAGTTGCTTTCTTGACTCGTTTGTTCCGTTGCACTGTAACAAGCTAAACTGTAGACTACTGCAAGGGACCAAGACATTTCTGATTGGTTGAAAAGGACCATCACTGCGCCAATTTGCAGTGGAATGCCAACTGTCAAGCATCGAGAATGTCATCGCATGTGGGCAGGGACAAGACTACCTCAGCAAAAAGGGGGGAGACCAAGAACAACAAAGTCCCACGGTGGGTTCTGGTTTGACTTTGGCCTTTGGTTAGTTGCCGAACATCAATAGTTGAAACAAGCCATCGTGTTTTGAATCCTTTCTTCTTTGTCGGAAGTCGCGGATGAAAGAAGAAACGTGAAAGAGTCAGTAATAATGGATAACCAGGTACAGACTACAGAGTAGAGAGGTACAGTATCCATCCGTACACTACAGAGTGACTAGGTCTAGACCGGTCATCCATCTTTTGGTCGAAACAACGCCACAGCGCTTCTCCTTTGTCAATGAACCCAATCATTTGTATTTTCCTTGCGCCTTTGTTTATGCTTTCTTTCCCTTTCTGCAGTGTCCCCCGACTCAACTCTGGGCAGTGGAAATCCGTTTCCTACTTGAGTCTTTTTTAGCCAAGAAAGGGTCTTGAACATTGGTCTGATTACAACAAGATCGGCGTCAAAAAAACAAGGTCGATTTTCTTTTGTCGCGTTCCTGATGATCGGGAGGGACTCAGCCTGTCATGCCATTGCCATGCCACCGGATGATCCGCTTGCAGTGCCGAGGCGGGTTGAGCGATACTACTCTACAATGCTCACTCTACTCTTCTGTATCATTTTTTCTTCCAATCTTCTTTTCTAGACCAAGATCCCTTCCTCCCTCCCCGGTCGCTGTTCTGCTTTTCCCAGGGCCCCCCTGGTCAGTCTTATTTGAATCCACGTTTTGACTGATTACGATTCGTCTTCAACTTATATTAATGTCATTTCGGAGCCTTGTTCGTTGTGAATAAATTGCATTGCAACAATAAAGTTTCATCTCTTCCCAGGTTTTACCTACTTATTACCTGGGATCTCGCCCCGTTTGACAGGTTCTTTACAAGGCTCTGTTTGGGCTGGCAGTGAAAAATAATGCCGCTTTTTCTTTTCTGTTGACTTGGTACAACAAAAACAAAAAACAAACTCATCAAAGCGGGGAATGCCAAGAGAATGGCCGCGCGTAACGAGACCCTCCAGATGAAACAGCAGCGATTGAGTCAAGATTGAAGAAGACTGGTTTGATGGATGAATTTGGATTTCTTGTCATTGATGACGATGGTAGTATTGTTGACTCGACAGTTTCCATGCTGCAGCACGGTACAGCTGTCAAAAAACCGTCACATGGTCATAACTCAACACATGTCAACTCTCTTTTTTGAATGTGTCTGAGCTTTCTTTTCATTACATGGGTGGCACGAACCATGTTAATCTCACGACATAACTTCGTGGCTTGGCTTCTCTGAAACAGCCACTCCAGCTGCCTTCCTAACGTGGCGGTGGTTTGCGACTTTTTCATTGTCAGATTGATTACTATGGACTGACTTCCCCGATCCTTCTGGTAAAAGCGTATCGATTGACGAATACGCGGGAATGCGGGATATCAAAATACCTATCCTCTTCAAACCTGGTAGAAAAAGAGTCCTCGTACACGTGAATTGCGGTAAGATTATATCATGCACTACAAGATGTGTCATGCTGGCGAAAGGAAATGAGCAACTCGTATTTCTGTCTTGAGGCTGACGGACTATTTGATGAGGCTTGGTATCAACATCATCAATTGAGGGAGCCAAAAGGTCCAGGGTAGAGTGCGTTCAAAATGGCCAAAGTGTAATAGATGATGATGTATCAGCACTGTAGATTACGAGATGATTGATAATACTCTGCATCTAGAGAGAGTTCCAGTGGCTGTCTGCAGTGTGAGTTATCTGTCTTGGTTTGTGGCTGGCTGTGAGATACACGTTTGGTATGCAGTGTCGTTATGCATAATTCACCACAATGTCTCGAGTTGGTGTTTCTTTTGATGAATACTCTTAGCATACTAACAGATAAGCCGTTCAATACACGTTGCATAATATGTATCTGTTAGAGTACTATCTTTTCTTTTATCGATAAAGCCACACCGAGGAACTGCGAAACCCGGGGGAATGCCAATGTAAGCCTACTGCGTCACGATTGCACGAACTCTAATGAAACTGAGGTCAAGTATATCTTGCAATCACTGATGATTGGTAATCCCGTATCGGCACAAGTCGTGCACCGATCCTGAAAAGGTTACATCTTCAAGTCAAACAAACTTGTCACTTTATGTAACATTGGACGGTTGAGCGACGTAACGAAGCAATTCGCTGTCAAAAGCCATTACATTCGGCTGTAGCATCATAGCTTTACTTGCTAGTGATTATCGGGTCATTTTGTATCACCGTCAAGCTGAGTCAGTTACTGATAATTACAAATATTTCACTTTCAAAGCCCTCGGCGCCAGTCCTCAGCTTCCGGCCGATACGGCTCCGGAATGAACCCTCAGGCCGTCAAGTATCACTTGTCGTAGACAGTGGCATTCCTCATTCTATCGGCAACAGGAGCTTCCGACACATGCCAAGGTATTCAGTCGAAACCAACCAGCAATGTTGAAATCAACAAGAACACCTCAATTTGCCACCACAACGCCAGTTAGCATGTGTAAGAAAAGGGTTTCCTATCTAAAGGCATGAATGCCAATCCTGGTCAAGCAAAACTCTTAAATGGGCTGAGAAAGGCGCCCGATTTGAAGCCTGATGATAAGATTCAAGAGCAGTGAGCAGGAAGTGCTCCCAATGGCATACTTCTGTTATCTTGATGCAGCACTTGTATCATCAACTGTTCAATTATCGGAAAAGCTCACGTGAATTTGAGTGTACTAAATCCATGAGATTACTCGAGCAGCTAGTAAGGCGGACTCGGAACTCATGGATGAAGTTGCGATGTCATTGGTTTTGTAGATATCGATCATAACATAAGTTGGAGATTGTTAAAAAAGATAAGAGCACCGGCTATCCTATAGAACTATCCATGCTGAATTATATACAAAATGGAAAAGAAGAAAGAAACGTCCGAGGCGAATAAATGTACTGGAATTACTGTATTCATTTGCTGCGTGATTTATAACATGCATGTTACTGTACAGTAGCAAGCGCTTGAGGACTCTTTGGACCAATCAAGTACCACTAATCACGATGACAAAGCTCTATGATGATGCAACACGTCAGACGAAATCCTCATTTTATTCCATACTGCCCAGCATCAGCTTCATCCTTTCGTGAGCATTTTCATCTCTTACTCTGTACTCAAGTCAAAGACTCACCAACGTAGAATAATGTCTAATGCTGGAATCACAAAAACACAAAAACCTAAGCGTAAGGGTCGGCCTCGGCCTTTACCACCTGATGTCACAGCTCGGAACTTGGCAATCGAGAAGCAGCGCCGTGGCGAAATGAACGAGAACTTTCTGGTAATTTCCAAGGCATATCGATAGAGGCTTTACGAATACAACTGACGCGGTGTCTTTGCGCCTGTAGGAACTGGCGCGTATGCTTCCCAACATTGCCTCGGCACGACGTCTCACAAAGGTGCTCATTGTGAACAAGAGTATAGAGCACGTACGACAACAACGTGAACTATGCCTGGCAGCAGATCGGGATATGCAAGAATTGCTCGCCGAAAATCGCCGCTTGGTCTCCGAGGTCAATGCCTTGCGTGCTCAAGTGGGAGGGCCAGCTGTGCCTCTCGTCCAAGTCAAGCCTGTCACAGAGGCCACGAAACAATTGGCGGAAACAAAGAACCATGTTTTCGGAACGTTCGCAGTAGGCTTTGGTGATAAATGGGTTGAGAAGGCTTCCAAAGCCCAAGTGAAAACAGGGGTCGAGACACACGATATTCCCACGAGCAACCCTGATTCCGCTTCGGCTCCGTATACCGCTTCAATGGCTTCACAAAGCAATGTACAGCCTGGTATCGAGACCATGGCGCCCTTCGAACCGCACAGCACAGTATGCCCGCATCCTGAGATAGGTCTGACTTCAAGTTTTGATACAGCAACCGAAGCATCACTCTCATCATCATCATCTTTCAACCCCTTTCCATCAGGGAACCTTCACCATCCTGATCAATTATTACTAGGCGATTCTTACACATATGGGACAATACATGCGGATCCGGCTTCTTGGTTCACTGGGCTCGATATGAACATTCCATTGGGACAGTTTCATAGTGAGAATGGGGAAATGCTCAGCTGTATATAGTTCATCCGTCTGTAATGCTACGAGAAAGGGAAACCATGGCCATCAGAATTGCTTGAGGGCCTCTTCAATCACAGCTCGTGCCTGTAGCTCGTTTTCTTTAAAGGCTTCAAGAGCTTCGAAAAGCCCTCTCTTCGTGACAGGATCAGCCGCGATAGCTTCCTCCAAAGCTGCACCATTGTCCGCCAGGTAATCTACTTCAGTTGACAGAAACTTGCCGTCCCATTTCGGGCCAGCGAGAGGATCTAAATTGGCTAGATGGGCAACCCGTGGTGAAATGTCTTCGACGCGCTTTTGGGCGGCATTACCTGGTGGTGGATTCTCTTCGGCATCGAGAAGCGATAGTTGGAGAAGAATGTTTTCCGGGATGGTGACATGTTCACATCCGAACTCTGCCATCGCCATGGCCTCTCGAGGGGATATGAAGCTGAATCACGCAGTCAGCCCTGATTCACTTTTTTTTTTAATAGCAATGGCAGATTATCACTGACCTTGCAGGCTTCAGGAGTGGCTGAGCCCTCCCAGTCTCCTCTCGCAGACGATTGTAAAGTTGTTGAATCTGCACGATCCTCGGTGACATAGGATGCTCAAGAGCAGGGTCCTCGACATCAGGCCACTGCTTGCGGTCTGCGTGATACCAAGGAACTTCAAGCCGGTCAGAGACACTACCCACAGAGTAATAAAAATGCAATGAACACGTACAGTTGTAGTAAGGACTAATGGAGAGAGTCCCCGCTTGGCTAGCTGCAATCGCTTGGACAACAGAGAAGAGTGAAGTACCCAAAGTACGGATGCCGTCTTTGAGAAGGATCGGGCTTGCATTCAGAGCAGGTCCAGTAGATGGAATCTTGATACAAATGCGATCCTTGGAGATGCCGAGTTTCTCAAACTCGCGGATATAAGAGCGAGCCTGAGCCACTACTTTCTCAGTGTCATAGGCGTAGTTGGCCGAGACTTGAAGAAGAACACGTCCTTGAAGATTGTCGATGTTCTTGGCGCAGAGAATGGCACTCTATATACGTCACAAAACAATCAGTGGTCACCAATATGATCCAGTTCACCGACATGTTTTACATACCATACGGTCGAGAATGACATCCCATCCTTCGTCTTTACCTTCCTTGACTGTCTTGAGGAAGAGTTCACGGTTGTCAGGGGAGATCATCTGTTCGTATACCAGGCGCTGGTTGCTAGTCTGATCATGGGGCTTGAATGGTAGGAATCTTTTTGCTTCGGCTGGATCCATACAGTCGATGTCGATATTTACTGTTATCTTCCCATTAGAACACGTCCTGGTATGACGGATGGGGAAGTAAGCATGCCTTGCTTTTGTAGCATATCGAGCCAGGTGATGTTGCCCATGTTTGCGGATGATTTTTCTGGATTTGTGCAAGCTATTTGAGATAACGATGAGGAGAAAAGATTGTTGAAAGCGTACGACGTGGTATGGGTCATATCTTTATAGTTGTTCATACACGGAATAGAGATGGCAGAGTTCAACTGGCCAAGGTATGATCAAGTATGTATGTAGATGTGGCATGGCGCTAATGCAGGGACTGTACAGTTGCCAACACCCTTATGATGGCTGCGAATCATGTTGCGAGTTGAAGGTGTTACTGTACAGTGATCCCCTACCCAGGAAAGGTAACTGTACAGTTTCCATACGACTGCACAGTTCGGATGACGATCAGGAAGACCCTAGTAATCCCTATTGGAGAACACAGACCTCAGTGCTCCGACGACAGTGAATCATAAGGGCAACAGATGGGGCGGCCAGGCACGGTTCTTGACTGACCATAGTGGGCTTTTCTAGGTGAACGTGGTCACTAAGTTGTCCAATCAGAACCTATTTATCGATCCGGTTCTGCATTGGTACATGGAACATAGACTGCGAGTTTTATCATCATTGTTGATAGTGAGAGTGAATTCATCTCCAACTACAAAGCACTAATCCCTCCATCGACAACCAAGTCTGCACCAGTTATATAACTTCCAGCCTTACTAGCTAGCAGTACAATAGCTCCTGTGAGCTCTTCTGGCTTCCCCATACGGCCAAAAGGAGTCCTGGCTGCCCAGATAGCCCTGTGCTCGGCCAACCCATCGCCTTCATTTAGAATAGTGTCCATGTAACCAGGACTGATGCTATTCACTCGAATGCCATGTACAGCCCATTCAGCAGCCAATGAGCTCTTCAAGGAGAGAACAGCAGCCTTTGCAGCATTATAATGGGCCTGTGGCTGAGGAAAGTTGACTATGTGACCTGATATGCTGGCCATCAAAATAATTGAACCTCCAGTTCCTCGACTTGCAATAGACTTTGCTGCAGCTTGTGCAACAAGGAAAGCGCCAGTGGTGTTGACGTCAAGCATTGTTCTGAATTGCTGAGGGGTAATGTCAAAGGCGCGCGATGCAAACGCAATGCCTGCAAAGCAGAGGCATATATTGATGGGTCCAATACTTTGCTCGGCCTTCGTTACAGCTTCTGTGACGGACTGGGGATCAGTCACATCAACTCTGAAAAATGTGATCCTTGCTTCTGGAAACTCGTCTTGAAGACTCTTGACAGTCACTTCGCCTGCGTCCGGATGCAAGTCAAAAATAGCCAGACCGTGAAGGCCGTGCTCAAGCAAGGCTCTACAGGCGACGGAACCAATATCTCCAGCGCCGCCAGTGATGATGGCATTGCCGGTGACCGCGAAACGAGCTGCAGCTCGACCAGCGGGTGTGTTGCTGAGGTTCTGAGGCTCTGGAGGTGAGGTTTTGGAAGTAGCTGAGCCGTCGCTGAATTGCATTGACGGCGGAGCACGGAAGCGAAGTTCAGATCTCGCAACAGACATTGTAATTGTAGTTCCCCCGAGAGAGGTGAAAAATAAGTTGAAGAGATATTTGTGAGAAGTAAAGAGCGTTTCTAAGGCCCAGACTCCAAAGGTATAGATTATATATCCAGCTCCTCACGACTCGCAGAGGGCGTGACTTTGGGCAATTGCATTCGTCGTAAGCTCCAGGTGTTACTGTACAGTAAACTCGCCGATCGCTGGGCTTTTTCGATCATCTGACCAATCAACATGTATAATTACTGTACAGTACATGCATTAGTGCTCACTATCATCCACTAAACTACTAAGGTAAGCAGTTAGAGTAGAGCACCTGACGTTAGTAGTGACAACATCCAATGTTGCTATTGATCATGTTTTCTGCCAGACAACATCTTGATCTTTTCATATTTCCGGAAGAAAAGCTGGACACCATGTGATGGGATGTTGAAGATAGTAAACTGGGTTATCGTACGTTGATGTGATGAATGAAATTACAACATTGGTGAAAGAGTATATATACAAGTATGCGAGGAAAGAATCATCTATGCTACGTAATAACATCATGTAAAAGCTGAACGAATGCCATTATTCCCATAGAAGCGATCATATTGGTTTAGTTGATTGAGATCAGCTCACTTGGATAGCATCCATTCCTAACCAGAAGTTATTGATTTGGCTGGACTTATTTCAGTCCCAACTTAGCACAGTGATATCAAAAAACATCATGAAAGAACCGAGTGTAACCACTAGGTTTCATTAGTTAGATATCTACACTGAAACCAGCCCGCCGACATCTAAGCATCTGTCCGAAATCTCTGCAAGAGGCTGCTGGTAACCGTTGTCGTATCTGGCTGTTTTTGTGAGTGAGGGAACAAATGTCTCCACGATCTGTTCAGCTAAAAGACCTATTTATATAAATCATCTATGGCTGGCCACAGTCTAACCTCGGGTCACAGAACGTAGATTTAATACAGGGCTCATAGTCGTTCCTTGGAACAAACCTAGCCCAGACATAGTAAATCCATGGATATCAAATTGGAACAGACATGCACATATTGGAACAGAATTCAAAGTTAACAGTAAGTTTATTCATACTGCAGTATATACACATCCTATCCCATATATATCCTATCCCGTATATATCCACTACCAATTCCTCCTCCTCAAACTCGCTTAAGCAGAAGCACCGTTGAAGGCAATCAGGTTGGGGCTGCCGCTCAGGGTGCCAGTGACACGGCCGGTAGTACCAAGAGCCTTGATGCGGTTGGTAACGGCGGCGGGGGTGGAAAGACCCTCGAGAACCTGGAGGTAGAGAGCGAGACCAGCAACGTGAGGGCAGGCCATGGAGGTACCGCTGATGGAGTTGGTCGCAGAGGTAGAGCCAATCCAGGTGGACAGAATGCTGACACCAGGGGCGAAGATATCAACACCAGCACCGTAGTTGGTGAAACTGGCAGTGCGCCAGCTGGAGTCAATGGCAGCAACGGTCAGAGCGTTGGGAGCGTTGGCAGGAGACTGGCCAGAGACGGGAAGAGGGCGGCCGAGGCTGTCACCGTTACCGGCAGCAACGACGGAGAGAACACCAGCGTTGTAGGCAGCGTTGATAGCAGAGGTCCAGGTCTGAGAAGC
Organism: Fusarium transvaalense; assembly: GCA_013623685.1. Lineage (NCBI taxonomy): Eukaryota > Fungi > Ascomycota > Sordariomycetes > Hypocreales > Nectriaceae > Fusarium > Fusarium transvaalense. Next base: position 245,270 of record JABFFG010000253.1, read on the forward strand.
GGGACCACCGAGAGACAGGTTGATGACAGAGCGAGCAGCACGGTTCTTGGAGGTGATATCGTTGACAGCCCAGTTGAAACCAGCGAGGATAGTAGAGGTAGAACCAGAAGCACCAGCAAAGACCTTGACAGAGATGACGTTGGCCTATAAATAGTAAGTATAAAGTTCAAGGCCTACCATGGAATGTGGGGATTACTTACACGCTTGGCAACACCGTAGGTGGAGGAAGCAATGGTACCAGCGACGTGGGTACCGTGGCCAAGGGTATCGGTGTGGGCACCACCGACAGCGTTGTAGCCGAGAGAAGCACGGCCACCGAAATCCCGGTGGTCGACGTTGATGCCGCTGTCAACGACGTAACCGTAGGCACCGGAGCCGGCAGTGGTGTCGTAGGTGTAGGTGCTGCCACCGGAGGTTCGGCGGGAGATGGAGGCAAGACCCCAGGGAGCGCCGCTCTGGGTGGTCAGGGCACGGTCAGACAGCTCCTCAGTCTCGAAGTCGAGGTAGACAGTGTAGTCGGGCTCAACGAAAGCGACCTCGGGGCTCTTCTTGATCTCATCAATGGTAGCCTTGTCGAACTCGCCAGAGTAGGCGTTCCAGCTGCTGATGTTGAACTTCTTCTCAACACCAGAGGTGTCACGCTTTCCGAGGCTGCGACGGTGGACATCGCTGACCCAGTTCAAGTGAGCCTCGACCTTGTTCACAGACGCCTCAGGCTTGAGGGTGACAATGTACTTGTCGGGAACGGCAGTGAGTTCCTGTCGCTTCTCAGTGGGAGCGGCGAGGACTGCGGGGAGCAGAGCTCCAAGGCAGAGAGCGAGACGGCGGAAGCTGGTCATATTGATGATTGAACTGGAGGAGACAGAGCGAGAGATGCAAGAGATGAAGAGACTGTGGTGGATGAGGATAGTAAAGTCGAATATCGTGGTGATAGTTGAATGTATTTATACACCAGATCGCAACGAGACTACTATACTCTTTGGATAATGTAATTAGGTCCAATCATTGCTATCATCAAGTGTCTTTCTTGCGTGATAGCATCGAGGTTGGAGACGTGGGAGTTGGAGGCCATTCAGCTTCCTAAACCGTCACGGCGGCCGAGCTGTCCGAGTAAGGAAAGTGATAATGGGTTGAATAGTATAAGCAAAAGTGCCTATGCCAAGGCCGACTTGTCTAGAGTTAGCCTCCAAGTATCTTGGCCAAGTCCCTTGTAGGACCCTCTTACCCCACGGTCATCTACCGGCGCTTGGATTGGGACGATGAGGCTCATTATTGTGGCGCAAAGGGTATATTTAACCTTTGATAGACATTTGCTTGGAGACTTGTAGAGATAAACGTAGGTGATCTTCGTCTAGATCTGTCCAATTTCCAGGGATGGAAACGGCTAAAAACAGGGCTTGATCTGGATGTTCAGCTCAGGGCACGGATAGATGGGATGGTAGTTTAGACGCGGGGTGAAATGCTGTCATCACACCTTATCACGACTTTGTGTGTGCCCAATCCTTCCCGTTGTCTTTTCTCCTAGCGAGTTTCGCCAGTAATCCGAGTATCGGAGCTTCGGTGTCCCCCGCTATCTGACTGCATCACCGCTATCTCCCTCGGAGGAGTTGAACCCAATGGGAAAGGTGCGTGGCCTCCCTTGAAGTGGGAGCTTCCTCCATGTGTGGAAAACATATTGCCGATCCGCTCAGGGACCAATGATGACAATAATCCACGCAATGATGGGATGAAAACGGAGATAGTATTGCTGGCTGATCGACGGTAGTAAAGCCTCGTGTGACCCCTGGTTCCCTTGGGTGCCTGACCCTAGCTTCAGCCTAACGTGTCGGTTGTTCGCGTGATTCGGAGCACATTTCCCATACGGGAATATGCTAAGGTTCTTATGTTTGAACTAACAGTATGCTTGATTTATGCATGCGAGATACCTAGTCTAGCGTTGTGCAGTCTGACAGGGGTAAGGCTGAGGTTCCGCGAATCACAGCAAGATATCTGATCGCTATCTCGGCATCTACAGTAGGTCTACCAATTATTTGCGATGTCGACCACTTTAAGTGTGCTCGAATAACCTCCGGACGATTATATTAGTGTGGTCTATCCGTTTGTTTAAATTGGAGCGCTAGATAAGCATCCATGGTTACTGATGTCGAGCTTCTTAATCAAGATATATGTGCGGGTACCCAACTTGAGATCGTCGCACCGGTAGTTTTTAGTGAGATGGGAGGATAGGCTCTAATGCTTTAACGCTATGACCGCCAAGTACTACACTAATGATAGGTTGAATATGAGAATTGATAGTGATGCAGATCATTTGAGCACTTGCTTTGCTTTTGAGAGCCAAGGTCGATTCAAAAACGATAATGACTCATGAATCTCTGTACAGTAGGCCTCTCGCATCTGACTATGATGAATAACCTCCCTTGCTTGCGTCTTTTTCCAGAAATAGCCGACTCCACCTTGAAGGGTATGTCTAGGGTCAGAGTTGTTTCCGTTACCAGTGACGAAATCCATCTCCCTGTCACTCACTGTCAGTCGATATCGTATTCAATGATTAAACTCTGGTGTTGAGGTTAATATAAACAACTACTAGGTAATGCTAGACTAGTGTGACATCCAACAGACTGTCTGTCAGGGTAAATGGACCTGCATAGAGGCTATGCAATACTACACATTTCCTGGGGTTATGCAGCTGACGGCTGCTTCTTATGAGACCACCTGCCTAAATTAAAGACCAAGAAACTCGAGGCAGGGAGATGGTGCTGCAATGCTGGTCTCGTATCTTGCGCTCATCATCGTTATACGCGCCGTTGGATGATGTGATAGAAAAGCACTTGCCTCAATAGTTTTAGCCTGGACTTACGGATACTTTAATTGTTCATGCTTTCTATTTCAAGAGCAATTACTAAGCTTCTCTACACATGTGTAAATACAATGTTGTTCTTCGTTGGCATACATCGAGTAACATCGATTGATATTTGAAGATGGAATTGGCAATACCCTTGTGGAGAAACACCTCTCGTGATAATTAACGCTGTGTTGCTCTTCACTCTTTGTCTTATTTAATCATTGTAAAAACAGTATTAGCTCTCACTGTATTGGTTAATTGCAAATGTAGTCACGGAACAAGACGGATTACCAGCGGAATAGAAGGGTTGAGCCATCGGAGTAGGAAATCTATCTTCGACTGTTATCTAGCTATGCATCTGTAGAACAGATTTGCAACTTGCTCTAGAAAGGGAGAGCTCAAAAATGGTTTGAATCATTCATGAATACATGTGGATATGATCTGCTTTCTACCTTCATCACAAAGTAGAACCTTTACAGATTCGAGCCTTGGTGTTTTCAATCAACTCCTACCAACTGCCATGTTGATGCATCTACCAGGTCTTGCGTTTGTAACATGAATGAGCATTCTATACGGGGATTGTATTTGTCACTGTGTCATGATCATTCGAGGCCAGATAAAGAAAGTACCCTTCATCACATGAATGTCTTGTAACATCAACAACTTTCAAATGATCTAGCGACATAGACGCGTTGACGAAATTTCCGTATTCCTTTTCGGCGATTTACTGAAATAGCTATTTCTACCGCTTTACGCCATATCCAATCACTCAAAGTCGTTAATGTTATAATGTAGGGTAGCGTCTTACTCAGCTGTCAGAAAATGACGCTTCCAAAAATGCTTGGCATGTCCTTTTTGCCCAAAACCTGCTGACAGGAGAAGCCGATTCCTACGTCATGGATCCCCTTTAATCTTACATATGGACCGAGATATCCTCACCTGCTCTTTACTGACATAGTAGCTCAGGGGTGAACGTGACAAAATGCCGTCCCTCAACAGTTGGTATTGGCGCTTTCTTGAAGACTATGTCTATGCTGTGCCAGAACCTCCTCCACGCCGACGCACAAAACCCATGGAGGTTTTGTGTGTGGGACCGCCAAGATCTGGAACCGAGTCCCTTCAAACTGCGCTTCTGAAACTTGGCTACGATCATACTTACCATGGCTGGGATATCGTTTATGAGAACCCCCCTGTCGCTTCAAAGTGGGTTCGACTGTGCCGAAAGAAGTAGGTCATCATCCTGGACTGCCTTATCTGATGACATCCTGGTTGACTTTGCTTGTCAGATGGTTTGGCCCTGTCGATGGTAACACCAACATCACAAAGGAGGACTTCGATGAGGTTCTTGGCCATTGTGTCGCCGTGACAGATGCAGCAGCATCCGTCTTTGCTGCCGAACTTATCGCTGCGTATCCTGATGCCAAGGTTATACTTAACCACCGCAAAGACCTGGACGCGTGGCACGACAGTGCTATTAAAACCCTACTCAGTGTTTGGGATAGCTGGTTGATCTTTGCACTTTCATGCCTTGGCAAAGAGCTTTTTTGGGTTTGGCATGTTTACAGGCGCTTTATGTGGCCTGGTTTATTCCGGGCTCTGGATGGTGACATTGACACGGGGATAGAGAGGAATGGCAAATGGGTTTACAAAGGTAAGATTTGACAGAAAGTTGAGAGTACCTGCTAAGCTCATCTAGAACACTGCAACATGATCCGCGGCTTGGTCCCAAAGGAGAGACTCCTGGAATGGACCGTTCAAGATGGTTGGGAACCCTTGTGCAAGTTTTTGGACAAGCCAATTCCGGAAGAGTCGTTCCCTCATGTCAACAAAGCTTCTGGATGGGATGACCGGGTGGCTGAGACCAGCAAACGATACATGTGGAGTGCCCTGCCAGGTTTGGCCATCGCAACTACTGTTACGGTTGGCTTAGGAGCTGTGGCCTACAAGACCTTATTTTGAGGTACCAGGACTAGCATTGATCCGGAACATCCAGAAATGTGTGTCATTACCTATTAACGAGAACTATATAATATGGTCTGTATTGGCAAGAAACTGGTTCCAGCTCACAAAGTCCAACATATTCGACTTATTAGAAGCTGAGGTATATAATAGGCCTAAATAAGTTGCGTAACGATATTCAATTTAATAAGAAAGGGTATATTAAGGTACATTATAGTAGGTCTAAAGATAACCTTAACTTTTAACAAAAATGCCCAAGCTTTCTAATAATCCAAAATTATTAATAGAAAAAAAGACCCTTTTAGGCAGGTTATAACTTAATAGAAATAGATTTATTAGGTTACAATTAAATCTTATAATAAATATATATATTATATAGCAGTTATTTAACTGTATATAAAGCAGCAGCTTCTTTCTCTTTTAACCTTTAACCAATTCGATATAACAAGCTACTTGTCTGTCAGTCGACCCGTCAAAAAGACAAGACAAGACAAGCTAAGTCAGTCAATCAATTTGGTAGGTCTGATGATGTGACCGAATTTAATTAAGAGGAATTAGATAGGTTTGTAATGTGAACATTCGTTACGCTTCCATAACAAGTACAAATTGCTAGACTCTTTCCATTGCAACAGCTTCTGTCCCTTACCCTCATAAAAACAATCATTACCTCTCACCACAACGTAGAGCATCATCTTTCTAATCATTGGCAGCCATTAAGATGTGCAAATATAACAAGGCTAACGAAAGCTGCAAACTGCATATTGAGATCGCTGTGCACAGGACAATGGCCTCTGGACAATCATCTCCCTGTTGCAGCGGAGTGTGAAGGGCCAAGTTAGGGTCACTCTACTCTAAATCACTTAGAATGGGCCAAAGGACTAATCGACTAGGCTGAACAGACTTACCCTGCCTTTCCTATACCTGTGTTCCAGGCTCAGGTGACATTGGGGCAAGAGATCTTGGCCGGTGTGTTGGTGACTTTCCCCTCTTACTTGGTCTTTTAGGTAAATGTCGTGGGTATTGCCAGACTGGTAATAGACACTGCGGTGATATAGCGAGTGATCTCGGCAATAGATCTTGGCTTGTATAGCCCAAACATAACGACCAGAGATTATTTCATGGGGGGCTGTTCTTGCTGCGCCGTCAACTGCCAGGAAACTGTGTATCTGAAAATCCTCTTTGCGATTGCTCTTATCAGTAAAGGCCATAGCCTAGTCGTAACCGATGTGTCTACTCACAAAAAAACTCGACATAGTATTATCCTGGGGTGAGGCATATTCGGTGTTTGTGGCTTGATAGGCCATGTCTGGACGTGTCCTGGTTTCAACCAAGTTTAGCTCATGAGCCTCTGTCGCGTTGGTCGTTGCCATTGCGAATAGAATAGTTCAGAGTAGATGAAAGACCACGTTGTGCGATATGGCATAATCCGAAGGTATAACTTGGGAAAAAACACTTTTTCTTTCTTTCTTCCTTTCTTTCAAGTTAAAGAGATAGATATAAGAGCAATATTTGTTTCCATTCAATTGTTGTCAAGCAGCTAATTTGCACCGAATATAGCATACAGAAGAGGATTTCAAGAGCCTTATTTTTCTAACCTAAGGGGCAGATTGAGGAGTTGTTTTGGTCAATCAAGCTTGGCACCACGTGACCGAAGCTCGGCCAATCAGCTGACCGCATTTTACAACACCTTCAGTGAGATGGAATGTAAGACCACGAGAATATATAAATATGGGAATAGTTGTACCGCTTTTACAGTAATACTTCATGTAAAATCTGCGCCTTTGTGATATAATCGGGCGTATCCATCCCACTCGGCTCAGGTGGGATACAGCCGAGTGGGATATCATTACTGATTAGAGTGTATCTGTTTGCAGTTGACTTTTGAACCGCTGATAAACGACTGCTGCATCTCGCACCAAGGAATCCCAATTATGTCATGCGAAGAAAACAGAATATAATCAAGTAGAAAAGCTATTACTTTTCTTGTATGCATCGCCTCTTAAATCTTTGCAACATTAGTTGGCTTACATCGCTGGATCCCCCTCAACTGCAGTTGTATAAGACTTTGGAGATATTTAAATCATAAAACTTCCTATAGAAAGATAATTCGCCGGTTGCTACATAGGAGAAGTTGAATTAAAAGCCCACCATAAGTCACACGACTGTCCACCGACCTCAGTCTTGACAACTACCCATGACCTCTATCCATCCTAGCCTCGATCAATCCAATCCAAAATCAGCGTCCCCAGCGAAACCACCCCAGCGTTAGGACGGTGAGCAGCGTCCCGTAAAACCTCCTAATAGCCCACGCCGGTGCCAACAAAGGATCATTCTTTGGTAGCAGTCCTCCTAGAGATCTCCCCTTCGGCTCCGGCGCCTCACTTCAATCGCTACTGCTGCGAATCTTCCTGAAACGCTGGTTGAGGCCATCCCACTCTTCAAACTTGATCTGCCTCTTGATAATCACCTTCTGGAGTTCATCTACAGTCGCCTTCCACTCCTTGTTCGTATTCTGGAGTCTCGTACACTTGTCCTCGGTGTTTTTCTCGTCTCTTGCAGCCTCGTCCGCCAAATCCTTTTGAATCTTTGCATCATTCTCTGCGGCCAATGCCCGATCCATAGCAGCCTTTCGATCCTTCTCTGTCTCAGCGAGTGTCTTCTTCGTGCTTGCAAGCTCTCCAGTTGTCTTCTCAAGGGCACCTTCAGTATTGCGAAGCTTGTCTTGGACCTCTGCCAGCAGCTTCTTTGTTTGCTTGTGGTCGCTCTCAGAGTTTGCAAGGTCCTTGACGAGACGTCTGTTCGCAGCCTCGGAGTTGCTCAGCTTAGCCTTGAGATCGATGACCTCCTTCGATAGTGTCTTGTTCTGTGCCTTGGTGACATCAAGTTCGTTGCGGAGCTCCAGGTTCTTGATCTCCAGGGTACGAACTTGAGCTTGCAAGGTGGCGATTACGGCAAGGAGCCTCTTCTCCTCACTATGAGCCTTAGTAAGCTTTTCTTTGAGTACGATGTTCTCGCGACGAAGACTGTCAATCTCTTTCTCGAGCTTCTCCAGAACCTCGTGGTCCTTGATATCGTGCTTCTGGAGTTCCTTGATCTTGTTGAGAAGCTCGTCGACCTTCTTCTGGTGATCCTTTCGGTTCTGAGCAAGCTGCTTCTTAAGGTCCTCAACCTGGACCTTAGCCTCGTTCAGGTCACCGATGAGCTTTTCGATCTGCCTATCAAGATTCTGCTTGTCTTTCTTAAGACTGTTGACCAAATCGGTCTGCTTATGGAAGTCTTGATCGAGGGCGGCAAATTTCTAGTACGGCTTTAGCAAAGTATTCAAAAACTGTTCATAATAGTATCGCTTACGTTCTGAGCTTGGACAGTGAGGTAGCCAGCCTGCTCGATGAAGGCAGCGCCATGTGTCAAGGTCTCGAGAAGAGTCTTAGGGAATGGCATGGGCTCAAGGATACGTGGGAGAGTAGCCTGAGGTTGGGGATCGCGGACATACAGTTCCTTCTTGGCCGGAGGAGTGAGGTCTTCATTGTCGAATGAACTATGTGAGGGTCAGTAAGTCAGATAGAATCTCGGAACCAGTACTTACTGTGAATGCGGCTTGATTTGTGCGTGAAGGCCAAGATCGCCGATGTTGGTTTGCTTTCCATTATCTTCGACAGCAACAGAAAGCTTTCCGTTCGTCTCGTTGAAGGCACATGCGATACTGAAGAAAGCGTTGAACGAGAACTTGGCGATGCCTTGTTCCGACCTAACCTCCGACATTCGGGTGTTAAAGTTGGCGGTTTCTTTGACCTTACCCGAACCGTTCTTGGTCCATTGCCAGGCTGCGAAGATATCTCTTCCATTCTCCAGACCTTGAGGGGCAATGAAAATGGCCTGTTCATCGACAGCATTATCACGGAAGTTGAGCGCACCAGCCCAGACACGAAGAGGGGCCTTCAAGCCCAATGCGCCATTAGGTTGATAGTTACGATCAAGCGTGGTGCTGGATTTACCACCGGACTTGCTCGACATGTTGACCTTGATCTTGGAGTAGGCATCCTCTGTTGTGATGTCAAAGGTGTACCAGGAGCCAGCAAGGGTGAAGGTAACGTCGTCGCTGTTGGGGACATTCTTCACATCTTGAACGATGATGGTCTGGAACCACTTCGACTTCTCGACACCCTGGGCATCCTTGGTCCACTGAGAGAAGATGTAGACAGGATCGTCCACGCGGACCTGGTTGTTGGGGAAGATGACCGTGATTGTCTCCTTCTGGGCGTAGTGGTACCAATCAAGCTTTCCTTGATAGACAAACATTGCGAAAGAGATTGGAAAGTAAAAGAATAGTAGCTGGTAAGTGGATGGGAACTTGAGTAAAGGGAAGGTGGATATGGAGTGTGATGATAATGTAGAGGATTCATGGATTTCGTTCCGTCTTTATAGTTGGCAATTGATAGTACAAGCTACAGCTGCGAACATCGTAGTTCGAAACCTCATGGCGATAGCAGCCAGCTGAAAGATGAACACAGTATTTGCTAGTCTGGAATCAAATAGCTCCAAAACGCCATACAGCCTAGTAGTGGCGAGCTGACAGATATGAGACAGAGACATTCGACGCTCTCGTACGATGGCTAAAAGCCAAAGGGTGGGAAAGCTCAAGCCTCAATTAATAGATTCTCAGTACTCTCACATGTGGTTCGCTACCAAATGCAAGGCTGAGACAGGCGCTCTTAGTTCACGCTGAGATAGGACCCTAAAGGTCGAGGAACGCCTGTCTTGCTAGCGTCATGTGTAATCCTGGAGCTCAGCTCGCCACGAGCGAACCGAGCCGCAGTGGTCCGTCCATTCGCCAACGGTCCGGTCCACCTCCACATCGGGGTCTAGACTTTAACGAATTGAGCTAGGATTCCAATTGTGATAAGCCCGGGTATCTTGTCACATAACTATAAAACCAATATATCGACTAGATGGGGAACTACCTCCGAGGTAAATGCTATGGATGGCGTAGTCTTAACCGCTTTCTTTCCTTTCTTGGATTTGAGGCTTGTCCTAACCACCTGGGCCAAGACTGCCTGGGCTAGACTAGATCGTTGGAGCAGTTTACCCCTCTCGTCGATAGCTACCGTCGAGCTGAACATTAGATTGGAATGCCAGCTGAGCCACATTGCCCAACTACCACTTGTTAAGAAAATGGCTGAATGACTGACTCTTCCATAATGAGTTTTCAATTCAGGTCCTCATTAGCATATAGATCAACTTGGCAGTTATCCATTTCTTCAAGTCAGAACCCTCTATAAAGATTAGGAATACTAATACAGATTAGTTATTAAATAGAGTAAGCAGTATATAGTAATATAGCCTATTAAGGAATTAATTATATATTTTGCTACTTTTTGAAGTATATTTACCTTATACTTAAAGATATATATTAGTTCCTATGTAAGTATAAGAGGTATATTATATAAATACTGACTGGAATCTTATAATAAAAATAAGTTGCTGTAGGCAATTAGCGTAAAGTATTCTTAAAGTAGAAGTAGCCGAAGCGGCAGGAGCTATATTAAACTATCTCTTGCTGCTTAGGAAGTTGTCTTTGAGCCACTAAATCATTGTTTGAAATGGACCGGCAGCGCGCTGATCAGTCCACTTATCTCGAGAACTCGTATTCAGCTAACAGCATGCATAACGGGAGGAATAGCGTTATATCAGAAGACTTTGGCCAATGCAAGGTCATGTGCAACTGAGTAGAACTAGGTCACATTACATCTGGGCCTTAAGTGATACTCAATAGCAAGACTGTAAACTGTCTAGCTTGGATGACTGTTATTAACGGAAGATCTAATCTCAACGACTGCCTAACTGCTTGCCGCATTAGGTAAGGGAAGGTAAGGGAGTTACACGTGTCTGTATTAACTCGAACTTTGGGCGTCTTCCAAGGTTCTGTAATCCCAGATATAAATTGCCTAGGTAGCGTCGCTCGTTAAATTCCTCACAGCAGCTTTCAGAATGTCATGGGAATAGCCCATTAACCACAACATAATTTTGGTGAATGGTGTCCTTACCTTGTTTACGCCAGATCAGATTAGAGACATGCTGATTGCTAACGGAAAAGGTTGTTGCGTGTGTGTGGAATTTAGTACGCTCAACTGACTATGAGTATGACGAATTATGAAGTGATATGATCAAAGGTGGGGCATCTGTTGCAGGCACAGAGACTGGATGAGCAGAGAAGATTTAGTGCTGGTAAAGATTGAAAGTTATAGGATATGTTTCTGCGCGTATTGGGAATGGAAGTAGCTTACTCCCGACCTCTCTAACTCTTGGCAGCTTTAAACCACGTATGCTGTCCTAGAACCCAGGCGGACGTTTCGGTTCAGAGGAATCCATGGTGACTCCGTGCTCAAGACTGACATACAAAAGTAACTCAGCCCTTCACATCAGAGTGGGTGTTTGTCCCTGATAGGAGCTGACTGCCATAAAAGCGATAAGCCGTCCCTGTAGAGTTTCCAAGCCAAATATCTACAGGAAGTGCAAGAGGGGATACAATAGACTGGTTGTATTACGCTATAACCTATAGCAGCTCTTTGGCTCCCATACGTAGAGACCACTCGACTACGGCTTTCTTCAATCATTAGCAATTGCTAGTCGTCTCTAAGCTATAGAATGCCTTGCGAGCACGGATCCACCCAGGAGGGGGTGGCTGAGACTTGTGGAAGACGTGGTAATGCGAGGTCAATTGGCAAGGCAGATGTGAGAATCTTATTATCTGTCCAAGACAAAACAGGGTAAGAGCTCAAAGTTGCAACTACCGGACAGTCTCTTTGCGCTTGTCTGAAAAGAATAACCCCATTAAAAACAACCCTGATATAGAGCTCGATCATTATCAATGGACGACGAGTTCACATATGCTAAGACTGCTCTAGTGCGTGTAGGATTAGTCTGTCTTTATGACTTACTAGGGCATGAAACGTCAACCCTGCATGCTAGTCTCTGATTCGTCGGCCTACCTGAGGCTCGGGATATGCTCAGGGCCCGCTCAGGGTCTGCTCAGGTTAATGCAGCGACTACTCAGGATGGCGGGCGAGAAGGGAAATGCTGTGAATCGATATATACATTCTGTATTAGATTGTTATGGAATTGCTAATGCATTATCAAAAACTTTATTCATGCAAATATATAGTAACTGTTCAAGGGGCCTTGCGTTTGTCATTCTTGCACTCTCCTCTCATCCATGTATATTATTAATACCCCGGACTTGAAGTTTATTATGCCCGCCAGAGTCTAAACATCCTTCATATGTACAGAGTTCCACTAGAACTCTCTGTTTGTACTACACTGGGTGAGTCGCTCAAAGTCGTCACACATCGCAGAATGTGTGTCTCGAATGGTCCTAGAGATTATATAAGTTGGAAAAGAAAGCACATCGGAATCATGTATACCTACTTGTGTCCTGCAGGGCCTCGAGCCACGCTTGCATCAATGTAGTATTTTCCATCATCACCCCAGAAGCATTGGACGTTTGTGAGATATAACGCATGGTATCCTGCCTCGCAGTAAAGTTGGAGGTGTCTATCATTGCGAGGGGCAGTGATCAGCCACATTCTATATCTATCCAAGCCGGACTTGACCCAGACTTTGGTATAATGGACTGTCAATGAACAGTCTGACCGTTTGTCGATGACAGAATCTGACGTATGGTTAATATATAAATATCCTCAAGGCCGGGGACCTTACCAGTGGAAACATCAGGAGTAGGGTTCGCCACAGCTCCAGTAATGGTAGAGATGGCCAAAGCAGCCTGGGTAAGGAGGGTAAATTTCATCTTGATCGAGGTTATGTGAGGGTGCTGGATACTTGATGGATTGTAATAAAGTAAAGATAGAAGAAGAGTATCATGCGGAATCAGGCCTTCACTTTATAGTCCAAGGTATTTGTTTGTAATGGTAGGCTTCTTGTAATTTGTCTCAACTCATTCAGAATTTGTAACATCACATCCAGGATATCCTTACCGACCTTGTCAGTCGGTCCGTCTAGTAAAGCGAGAATCCTTCAGTGATGAACCGACCACAGTCGCATGACTCTATTCCTTCGATGGGCCGCAGAGACATAGGGCTTATTTTGATAGGCAGTTGCAATACCATATAGAGTATCGGCTAAGGAACGCAGGGATACTTTTCAAAAATGAATAGAAGATTTTTTTCTTGTAAGTGCATAAACAACTACTTATTGGTATATTTGTTAGTAAACCCCAAGTCCAGTGATGGGGCATTTGCGAACCGATGCAACAGCAGAACCACAATTTATTTATCACGGTGTAGCTTAGTGAGCCTGTCAAAGTGGATAATTAATGGAGTAGTCTCGCCTTATGGATATTCTCCGTATAATGATTTACGATTGGAAGTCCGGGTGCTTGATCGGAAGGCCCGATAGTGACACCGGAGAGTACGCCAGACTCTCGGATTGACCCAGAACCCTTGTTTCTATCCTGATCCTTTCGGCTCCGAGCTGGAGGTTATTGAATGTAAGTGAGCCCAGTCCAAGTAACTGAGAGTAATTATAAATTGGAAGCATTGCCTCCAAGAATACTCCAATTCTATTCCTAACTCACAATCACATTCAGTGTTCATTCAAGTCCATCACGATGAAGTTCTCACTCCTTACTCTTACTGCTTCTATTCCCGCTCTTGCTGCAGCTTTTCCTGCTTCCGTTGATACTGCTGAAGGTATTTCCCCAATCTATCCAAGAGAGGCCGTTCAGTACTAAATATTATATCTAGTAGCAGCCAAGCGCGACAACTGCAAGTTGACCCTCCAATGGATATCCAACTGGAGTGAAGCTGCCTTGAGAAGATATCGAGTCCAGCTTATTACGAGCCCCCGAAATGATGCACATCTCGACGAATACTGTAACCTCTTCAAACAGGGTGCATCTGGATATCAAAACGTACAATGCTTCTGGACAGACGGAATGTTTGTAATTGACGATAGTGAGGGTGAAGGCTCTCCTGGCCATAGGTAAGTACCACTCTTTCAATATCTCTATTGATATATCTAACTTGATGAATCTAGTTTGTACTTGAAGGATTTCAACAGCGCAGCGCACTACTTTGAACTTATCACTGGCTGCGATACTGTCCGCAATCTCTAGAGCACAAAACACTTTAACAGAGCCATGTCTTTTGAAGCGTCATACTTCATGGTCAAGGGCTCTTTTAATGGTTCAAACACACTTCAGTAGAGTGGCAGTGGGACATCTGGCAGTTTGATGGAGATGCAGAGTCAGACAAGGGATAGCCTGACTACGAGGACCGAGGGTGATTGGTTTTCTTATGGAGAATAGCAGTGGGGGTTTATTAATATCTATTACTATTTCATCTCTCAAAATGTCATCTTGCGAGACCTCATCGTGCATTGCTATATAGATACATGGAAAGAATAATCAAATGTCATAGAGTTAAGACTTCCAAATTGTGCATTACTAGATATATATACAACAACGAAACTGTGCAGCATTCCATCTCCCGTGCAATTGGCGGCCGACGTGAAGGTGGGTTGGCCTTCTTCTCTCGTATGGAGGGAGATAGATCAAGGCTACACGCATAAAGATACTTCGAGCCAAGGATAAAGACATCCGGGGATTTGAATTGACTTGGTGATAATATTGTATTTTTGGCTTCTTAACATAGTCAAAAAACTATATGATACTTAACCCGTGGCTGACGCATTCCACTGCTGTAGTCAGGCGATGCAAGTCGCAGTTCAGGCAGCCTCCAAGGCATGCTATATATAAGTGAAGAAAGATAAAGAATTATATAAAAGGTTCCATTGTATATAAGTCCTCCCTATTTGCTCTATATATTATCTCTAGCATCTTATTCCTCTGACCGTGGAATTTCATCATCTATCTTAATGTGACCGTATCTGATCGATGTCATATTTATCTCCAAAACCGGGCTTGCCACCAAGCGATCCAAAAATATCACCAATATAGTTCTCTGGAGCTAGCCCAGCCTCGAACCTGGTAGGCCACTCCTCCAAAATCCCTTGGATGACCTTCAGAGCCGTAAGATACAGATTGCGGGTTGAGGGGCCCAATCCCCCCTTGTCCATAACAAAGGGAAGTTGATGAGGTTTGTCTTCATGGCCGCGATCAAAATTTGAAGCAGAGCGAATTAACAGAATTCGCGAGAAGTCAACCTTTTCTTGAAGTGCGGCGTTTAAAAGCCCTGCCAATAGAGCGTTGTCCTCTTGTGCCGTCATCGTGTACTTGGCCTGTCCAGCAGTATATACTTTGGCGACCCTCTCCATGGCTTCAGAGATACGATGGCCGTGCCAGAAAGTATTAGATGATAGAACGTCACCTTCAAGCACACTTGGCTTCTGTGTTGCTGCGTGAAAGACACCGTCAGGCGAATTCGTCCATAACGCTCGATGCTCAGCAGCCACTGGCGAATCTTCAAGATCTACACCCTTGGCGACAGAAAAGGCATAGTCTCGAAGAGCATTGTTCAACTCAAATACTTCGGATCCATGCACGATGCCTGGGAACTGGTCGGGCTTATCAGCACCCATGGGAACATATCCTGATCCCCATTCTGAGGGAACCTCTCTTGCATCAAACTCAAGTTGTGTGTCGACTTGTACAGCAAATCTGGCAAATGCAACAGAACCAATGGTGGCTCTCTTTGGATTGACACCTGCGATACCGGTCAGGACAAAGTACGACTTTGTCAGATCAAAGACTGGCGACGTCAGGAGAGCGCTGATAGATAAGGATGCATTAATCACTGATGCAAGATTAGTTGAATGTTCTAATTAGGTCGTTTCGATCACTTACAAGCTGTGCCAACAACCAAGAGCGCAACATCTCCGTCTTCAGTGACATGTATATCTTCGTAACCACGTGCGAGACCTGGAACCCGAATTTTGCGAGGGAACTGAAGAGCGCTTGAGGGGTCAAGCCAATTCCTTGACTCTTCGTAGAACTAGTGATGATCAGACTAATATTCTATCTCATAACAGAATTTCCATACCATGGCAATCAGCAGGACTTTGGGAGAGATTTTCTCGTCTTGTGGCTGCTGACCAGAATGCCCCTTTGAAGTTAACTGCTGTTCACTCATGGTTTCCTAGTGTTTGTAACAATGATGGTCGAAAATTGTTTTGGAAAAGAGTATTGAGGCAATTAACAAAGACAAAGTCCACTATCCTATCTAATTCCAAGCGGGGTCGATGTGGCGTGACCAACGTCACCAAATTTGTATTCCCTGCTGTCTAATCGAGGTTACCGGCCGAGGCCCACGATAATCCCAAAGTCGCATCATTCTCCCCGGGCATGGAAGTATACGTCCTGACCCAGGATAGTTAGACATCCATATCATAAACCGACTTTCCATATCAGAACCAATACCAGTACCACAGTCCTATTGCAAGTGAGATAGGACACACCACGGTGATAATATTGATCGTTTGTTCTTTGCGTCTTTGTCTTCGAATAGCTGCTTGCTTGAGGCGGAAGTCTTGTGCTAATGCGGCAAGTCGTGCTGAGTTGGCAGCCATCTCTGCACCGTTGGGTCTTTGTAAGACCCTCTCAAAGAGGACAAACGAATCATCTTTCATTTTATCTTGTGAACTTGAGGTAGCTGTTCTGCCATTTGCGTTTTCAACATTCGCGTCGAGACGAATTGTTGTGTCTTGTGACATGATGATTTAGGTACCAAGCTCCGAGATAGTCCGTCAAGGAGAAGCTATGGTAGACGTGTAAAATGGAGACTCAAGAATGTCCACTGTGGAAAAAATTACCGAAAACTTGAAAGACTTTCATACATATGATCTAAGCTGGTGTTGATTTATACCACATCTTTCTCTGTCTGCCTAGTCTCAAGCCAAGGCAGATTCGAAGCCACAAATCCAGCACCAAGGCCAACCTATTTCAGGTTGTCTGGCTCGCGAGAATGAGAAACTTATATTGCACTGGCTGATGATCAAGAAGAAGGCCGTAATGAATAGACCGCCAACAACCCCAATTGTCTATTGCGTGAATAGTCATCTCTTGACATCGGTGTAGTTGAAAGGGCGCATTAGTGGGGTTGTTTGCCGAGCCGAGCCGACTGCAGTCAATTGCGAGGGGATGACAGCTTGATTGAATCACAAGCGGGGCAGGGAATAAACACACAAACAGATTGTGAATTGCCTCAACTTGTGTCATTCTTCCAAAACAAAACACTTCCAATTGACATTCATCCTCGAAATCATGGCTTCGGAACTCAATGCTGGTTCTCTCTTCAACGTCGACGGCCTTGTTGCAGTCGTGACAGGCGGTGCTACTGGTGAGTCATAAGCAAAGCAAAGCAAAGCAGAGCAACAGTAACCAGTTCTTGGTGTAACTGACAATTCGGCAGGAATCGGTCTCATGTTTGTCAAGGCTCTTCTACAAAATGGTGCCTCCAAGGTATACATCGCCGGCCGAAGAAAGGAAAAGCTGGACGAGGTAGCCAAGTCACTGGGCGACAGGGTCATTGGAGTTCAGTGCGACGTCACTTCCAAAACTGACCTGCAGAATGCTGTGTCACAGATCGAGAAGGATGTTGGGTATGTCAACCTCCTAGTCTGCAACTCTGGCATCGGAGGACCTCAGGTCAAGCCCATCACTCCAGAGACATCCTTGGAGGAATGGGCAAAGTCCAACTTTGATACAGATTTCGACGCTTACGTGAACACATTCGCCATCAACACTGCTTCTGTCTGGTACACCAGCATGGCTTTCCTTGGGCTGCTGAAGAAGGGTAATGAGAAGGCCAACGTTGACCAAACCTCGCAAATCATTGTCACCAGCTCCATTGCTGCCTTTAACAAAAAGGCTCCTGGTGGTTGGGCTTATGGACAATCGAAAGCGGGTGCTGTTCTTGCGGCGAAGCAACTTGCTGTTGCCCTGCCTCAGTGGAACATTCGGTGAGTCTTTCGTCCCAAGCATGAGTTTCCAAAGCTAACAGTGAAAGTGCCAATTGTATTTGCCCAGGCTGTAAGTTATAACGTCATGTTCTCAACTTCAAGATGTACTGTTCTAACAATGTCTAGTATTCCCCAGTGAAATGTCTGAGCCAATCGTCAAGATGTACTCGGACGAATCGGGACAGCCTGGTGAGATTCCAACGTCGATTGCACCAATTCGGAGAATGGGAGACGAGAAGGATATGTCAGGAACATTTCTCTATCTTGCGTCCAGAGCAGGTGGCTATTGCAATGGCACAGTCATAGTAGTCGATGGAGGTCGGTTGGGCAACTTCCCCACTACGAATTAGACAATATACTCTATGGTAGGACTTCTATGCGATTGGTTGAAGAACCTCGCAGTGCATCAATACTATGGATAGTTTCTTGCTAATCACGTTCATGGATGGTCTAAAAGAGTGATTGCCAGGGTCGTTAACCAAGCTGTTATGCCGGTTGCCAATTATGCGAAGTGGTGACTGGCAAGGAATATCAGTCAACGGCCTGGACTATGAACCAAAGTCCCAGACTGCCAATCTAGGACTCTAGGATATAGAATAGGTAATAGGTGCAATATTCGAATGCCGATAGCATGCATAAGCGGAGCGGGTAAGGCTTTCGGAGGAAGATAGGTTGAACCATACAGCGCTGGCAATCTGAGATAGTCGACCAAGCCACACAGCTGCTGCCTTGAGCAATGCGTCTTTAGCTTTAGGAGCTTTGGTATGGATCTGAGACAATCTCAATGTTTACTGAGGATCAATTGGTTCGCCAAGGTTGAGCGCTGAGGTGAGATTGAGCTGGCGCTCGGCAATCCACATTAGCGCGGCCGCTCGCTAGGCTTCGCCACTGTTGCCTGCCTAGCCTGCCTATCTTTTAGGCATAATGCCCTGAGGATCCTCATCGTTGCACTGCAAAGGCGAGTGACTCAGCCCGGCAAAGAAGCTTGGCTTCATTCACGATGATAGCGAAGGAATCAATGGGGGGCCTCATTCATACTATTGACGCATTCCTACAGAAAATAAAAATGTAATATAAGTAGGACAGTCTCATAGCATAATCACAGATCAAATCATCGCGCTTCTTATCCTCTACACTCACTTACATCAGCAACAATGGCTCGTACAGCTGCCCAAGCAAAGGCCAGACGTGGTGGCCGTCGGGACAACACCACACGCCACCATAAGGAGAGCGATGCAGAGTACATGGCCCTCAAGAGAGAGGCAGAGCGACGAGAGCGTATTCTTTCCGACCAGCGCCGAACTGCCTCCAAATGGCGACCCAAGATCCCTCAAGTCCGAAAGGTCAACTTTGACAACTTCAAGAACAGATACCAGGATATCGACCAACCTGACTATGCTATCGATGTTCTCATGTCAGGTCCTGGCATCCAGGCTCAAATTCGTCGTGAGCATGGTCTGCGACGACGTGAGGAGATGGCCCGTCTCCGTATGAACTGGCTCAACTACCCCAGTCTTGGTCTTTTGGAAGGACCCAAGAGGAAGACCGATGCTTATGAGAAGGCCAGGCGGGACAAGAAGGGTGATGCTCTTCCCGCATCCGACGCCGAGATTCAGCGTATCCGCATCCAGTCACAGCCTATTCTTGGTCACTTGACAGCTCTCATGAACGATACTGAGAAGCGATCTGCTCCTCGAACATTCATGCGCCCCTTCAAGGCCCTTGTCCATTTCCAACCCAAGATGCGGGAGATTCTCAACACGCTTGAGGACAAGTGGGCTGACTTTGAGGACCTTGCTAGCGAGAGCTCCGAGGCTGTCGAGCTTGATGTCGCTGAGGTCGAGGCTGAGGTCGTTGATGTCAAGGCCGGCGACGAGACAGAGGGTGATGCGAACGACAAGGATGAAACAGAGTCTCTTCTATCGGTTGACTCTAATGAGGATGAGGACTACGACAATCTCATGGATAGTCCCGAGGCCCTTCGTGACATGCGATGCTACGTCGACTTCATCGACAAGGAAGTCCTTCCTCTCTACAACCGCTTCGACGACTCCAGCGTCGACCGTGTCAAGTTCGACGACCTCTGGGCCCTTTTCCGAGTGGGCGATCTCATCTACATGCCTGCTTCTGGTGAGACCGGTGGTCGATACCACGAAGTGTGGCGTGTGTACAGAACCCGCAGCCCCGAGCCCGAGACTTCGTATCCTACATCCGGCTGGGACTTCTTCGCCGATGAGCAGCAGGTTGATGAGAACTCCAAGTTCAAGGTCTCTGCTTACTACATCGACCATGACGGAAATAACTTCGGTGCTGTGCGCCGTACGTTCGAGATTGAGTCGTTCGTTGGAGAGCGATCAATTGAGTCACTTGAAGTCTTCCCCATTCGTTACCGCCATGACCACAAGCAACTTCTGCAGACACTAAAGGACCAAGGCCGACAGTTCATAAACTTCCTCGATGATCGTCATCAGCAGTACAGCGCATGGACCCTGACAAGAAACCCTCCTCACAACGGCACTGAGCCTGATGATGAGATCCTCGACAACGAGAGTTATGAGAAGATGCGTCATCCTGAGTTTGTGGAGAGTGATGTCATTGTAGACCTGACAGAGGCTTATCAGAAGATGCCCGACTGGCGACCTCGCTTCCACAGACTTACAGTCAACAAGTCTTCCCGATGTGAGATCAAGGATGACGAGATGGCCATCCAGCACTGGTTCAACGGCACACGACATACCTTGGCTTACTCGCAGAATGAGATCATCCAGAATGCCGATGGCGTTGAGGCTCGACAGCGAAGAGACAATCTCGCTGTCGACGCCTTCCTTCGGGCTCGTGTCAAGGGAAGCCGAACCTTTGAGACCAACCCCAAGGCCCTTGAGCTCCGTGACGAAGATCTCGTCCTTCTCCCCAAGCGAATGTTCGCATATGCCCTTCGGGAGCGTCGTTTCTTGCCTATCGACCTCAACCTTCTCAAGCCCGTGCGACGTGAGCCCGGCGTCTTCGAGAACCTCCGCATCCAGCGCGACTACAAGGATGTTGTCCGCGGTTTGGTCATGTCTCACTTCCAGAGAAAGGTTCTCGAGCGCAAGTATGCAGATGCTGCAGCTGAGGGACCTAGCCAGGATCTGATCCAAGGAAAGGGTCGAGGTCTGGTGGTCCTTCTGCATGGTGTTCCTGGTGTTGGTAAGACTGCTACGGCAGAGGCTGTCGCCATGGAGAACCGCAAGCCTCTGTTTGTCATCACATGTGGTGATCTTGGTCTCACTCCTCATGAGGTTGAGCATGCTCTCAAGAACGTCTTCCGCCTGGCGCATCTTTGGGATTGTGTTCTTTTGCTTGATGAAGCCGATGTCTTCCTAACCCAACGATCCAAGCAGGACATGAAGCGAAATGCTCTTGTCTCGGTTTTCCTCCGAGTTCTCGAGTATTACAATGGTCTTCTCTTCCTAACCACCAACCGAGTCGGCACCATCGACGAGGCCTTCAAGTCTCGTATCCACCTATCCCTCTACTACCCTCCTCTCGACAAGACCCAAACCCGTGACATCTTCCGCCTCAACATCGGCAAGCTCAAGCAGATCGAGGCCGAGCGTCACCGTATGACAGGCGAGCCCGCGCTGGTGATCAAGGAGAATGAGATCATCGAGTTTGCTTCCAAGCACTACGAAGAGCTCGCCAGATCCACTGGCTGCTGGAACGGACGACAGATCCGAAGCGCATTCCAGATTGCTTCCAGTCTTGCTATTCACAACTACGCTACCCAGGCTGAACTTGCACTTTCTCGCGGCCAGAGTCCTCCTGCGGCGCCTGTCCTGGATAGAACCTGGTTCGAGAAGGTGCAGATGTCGACGCAGAGCTTTGACAGGCACATGAAGAAGGAGGCTGGAAGCTATGATAACGAGATGCCTCTTCGAAGCACATTCCAGGAGACCAACTTTGATTAACCAATTGTCAAGTTGAAACGAGACTCGGGAGTTTGAGGAATAGTTTGGGTTTTACGATTTAGTCTTTTTCGAGAATACGGATATTAGCTTAGCAGGTAGCACTCAAGCATGCATCGCGACATGAAATACGACGTTACATGAGTACCTTAAAATTCCAATAACGGTGCAAATATGCATGAGAGAATTACGCGATGGTGATCAGACGGACGATTCATTCTGGAAGTAGTCTCGGATACAACGTCGGCAAAGTTAATGTTCCTAGTCAGTTAAGCAAAGCCTCATCCTTCGGGGGATTTTTGTCTCTCTGCCCTCCAAATTACAGGGGTTTTCTCACCCATTTAGGCAATTTAGTGCAATGATCTACAGTGATGCGGGGCACCTTTATCATGGAAATAGCACAACGAGTCTCGTGCTTACCTTTGTAGACGTCATAAGGTTAAGCTCTATGTTAGGATGCTGGTCTGGTATGCGGGGAAGGACATGTCCAAGGTTACAAAAGGGACGGGTAGTCGCTCATTAGATGGATTCTCAATCGAGCATGACTGTGTAGCTTTATCCTCAATCATGTTTTGGTCAAAGATTGTTCTCTCCTTCGCGGGGCTTTGCTCGTTGTCTCTTGTCTCTGCGCAGACAAAGTACGAGGTCCAGAAACCTCCACTCGATACAGACTGGACTTACAAAGTTGGCACTAACCCATGGCCGGAACATCCACGACCACTACTCAAGCGCGAGGCGTGGAAGAGCCTGAACGGCATCTGGACATGGAGAGATGATGGCGTGTTGAATGATCCTCCAGAGGAAGGGCCTCTAGACCGTGAAGTGCTGGTTCCAGCCTGTATTGAGAGCGGCCTGTCAGGGCTGCAGATCCTCGACCAGCGAGAGTTCTGGTACCAACGGTCATTTGAAGTGCCAGATGAGTGGGAAGATCAGACAGTCTTGCTTCATTTTGAGGCCGTGGATTATAACTCGACTATTTTTGTCAATGGCAAAGAAAAGGTGAACCATGTCGGTGGGTATGACAGGTTCACCATTGACATTACTGGTGATATCAAGCTCGGGGAATCAAATGAGTTGTAAGCCATCTCTCCAGTCCAGACTTCAAAGGATACTCTCTAATAGATATGCAGACTCGTTTTTGTCAGTGACCCAACGGACGATCAGGTCATTCCCATTGGCAAACAGGCTTTGCGTCCGAGTCACATTTTCTATCGCTCGTGCTCGGGTATCTGGCAGCAAGTATGGCTTGAAGCCGTTCCCAAGGAGGACTACATCACTGAACTTGATGTGGCAGCTGGTTCAGATGGCAAAGGTAAGTAATCTCCTTGTTGTATCCAACACCACCACATGGGACTAACTTTCTCTCAGTCGCGGTCACAGTCCACACGGCAGAAAAGACTAGTAAATCTGTACAAGTTGTCATAAAAGGGGAAGACGGTATAAGCCTCGCTTCTCACAACGGAACCACCAACGAAGAATTCAGCTTCACCGCGAAGTCGCCCAAGCTGTGGTGGCCCGATTCACCGACACTCTACAACTTGACTGTGACACTCGACAGTGGGGATGAGGTTCACAGCTACACCGGCTTCCGAACTATATCCAAGGGTAAAGTAGAAAACGTCACACGGCCGTTGCTCAACGGCGAATTTGTGTTCCAGTTTGGTACTCTCGACCAGGGGTTCTGGCCAGATGGCTTGTACACGCCGCCAAATCGAGAAGCGATGATTTCTGATTTGAAGCTGTTGAAGAAATTTGGCTTCAATATGGTGAGGAAACATGTAAGTCCTTCCCTGGTTTGCGCTTAGGGCTTCTTGGGGATGCCTCAGATGTCTTCAAGATACCTTTTAGGTGCCTTGTGACCCAACTTCAGAACTCTTCACTAAGTGTGCTAGATCAAATATGAGCCTCATCTCTTCTACCAAGCTTGCGATGAGCTCGGACTTCTTGTTATCCAAGACATGCCAAGTCTACCAGCAGACGGCAATCGCAAGCCTAATGACGCAGAACAAGCTGAGTTCAAGCGACAACTTGAGATCCTCGTCAATCAACACAAGAGTTATCCCTCAATCACAACATGGGTAAATCAAACCATCCATTACCGTTTGAACAATCACTCATATCAATAGGTCATCTACAATGAAGGATGGGGCCAGCGAGATGGTTCGCCTGAGGAGGATCTGACACAACTCGTCCGCAAGCTCGATAAGTCACGACTCATCAACTCTGTTAGCGGATGGAATGACCACGGTTATGGAGACTTCCATGTGAGTCAATCATGCAGAAGCAAAGCATTAGACTGACGTCTCAGGACAATCACAACTATGCAGCACCCCAATGTGGCACACCATTCTATTCTCAACCCAAAACACCGTATGACCCCGAACGCATCGGCATCGCTGGTGAATACGGCGGTATTGGCCATAATGTCTCAATTGAGCAGTAAGTCCCTGTTGGAGTTCATCTTTACTTCTAGCTAATTCCCATTCCAGCCTTTGGAACGTAAAACAAGCCATTGACAGCATCCCCGAAACGTACGAGATCAATGAAGACCTTGACTCGTACAACTACCGATCCGGTGTCTTGTTTCGAGACATCCGTGAGCAAACTCAGCGCTTCGCTTGTAGTGGCGCTGTGTATACTCAGACCAGCGACGTTGAGGGTGAGGTCAACGGTTTGATCACGTATGATCGCCGTTTTGTCAGACCGGATGTTGAGAAGTGGCAGAGTGAGATTGCAAGTGTGTACAAGGCTGCCGCTTCGAGGGGCGGAAAGGAGTGGAATGATGATGGAAAGGGAAGCTCTGGGTCTTTGCTAGACCTGTAGTATAACTCAATATTCTTTTCGCTTCAAATGCATTCATTTTATATTCCAGATGTCAAGCGAAAGCATTTGGGTTGTATCACCATTTCGGACATTCTTGACGATCTGTCATCAGCGCTCGTGGTGAAACGTCAACTACAGAACACCAATTACCATGCCAATAAAGCCAATTAATAGACCTAAAGCGATGTGGCATAGGTAGATTAGCAAGTATAATGCAGGCAAATTGTTGAACAAATTGCTCGTCTTTGCTGGTCACGGGATTAATCAGCAGGGTATTCCTCAAACTCGCCACTCACTCAGCGTACGTCAACCGCCACAAAGCTCAATCAATGGATGCTGCATTCACCACCAGTTAGCTACCACAACATTAGTTTGTCGACATCCCAACTCTCAGACACTCTAGCAATACAAAATGTCGTCAAACGCCGACGCCGAAAAGCCCACAAGCGCCAATCAACGACCCATCATGACAAGTATGACACCTATCCACATGTTTGGGTGGCACGCCTAACTGTAATAGCTTCAGGTTCACACAAGGACGATGATTGGGAGATCGTAACCGAAAAGGAAAGCCGGCCATCGGAGGGGCAAGTCGAGAAGGAGAGCGACGTGGAAAGGGGCCCAGGAGAGACAGAGAAGGAAATGACTGAAGAGGAACGCAAGAGAGAATTGGCAAAGGCGAAGTGGACGGGCATGCAACAGCAGGCAGGCGGGGTTCATCCGCATCGAGAGGTCAAGATTCCCAGCTACGGGCAATTTATTGGAGATTGGTAACTGGCAGTAAATCAGATAAAGAAAGGCTGTGAGCAAGCGACAAATTGTGTCTCGATTGAATGGGTCCAAGGTTGAGTTCAGGATGGTGCTGGTCAATCGAGTAGTATCGAGTTCACAGCACACGAATTTGCGTCGTGGAGAGGGCGGGTAGATCATAACAAATAAATTATACAAATGCGTCTGGCAATGCCATCTATCTTATACCCAACCTATTCTTCCTGAACGCCAAAACACATGGTAGACCCGGCCGTCCAACGCCAAACAATGATAGTAAAGACATTAAGGGGGTGTCAACGGAAGCTTTTCCTTGAGCTTGGGTTCCGCGTATGGTCCAAACCGCCATCGCTTGCTGTTCTCCTCCACCCACCAGCGAGCTATTGAAGCTCCTTCTTGTACCCAGTTTTCAACTGCGTGGATCTCCTCAATCGACATGTCCTGTAGCCTGTCAAGCTCATGTCCGACACTATCGAGGAAAGATCCGAACTCGAAACCTTGAACTGAGAACTCTTCGCGTGGGTCACGGGTAAGGTTAGTGAAGCGCCATTCGACGTTGTCAATGAGAGGGACAACGAGGTGACGCTCGGGGTGTCGGGCATCACGACCGGTTATCATAGCGCGACCAGGGTTGACGATGGTGAACTGCCAATTACCCTGACCGGTCGTTTCGTTCTGGTTTATCTGCGGGCGGATGAGGGATTGTCCCTCATAATTGCGCATCAGATCAGAGGCAACTTGTTGGCTGCCGTTGTTCAAAGAGCCCGTCTCGAGAAGGATATCAAGAATCGTGGGCAAGATCTGCGACGAGTGTACCGCATCATGGACGTCAAAAGCCGGCAGCAGTGGATGCGAAAGCACCAGAGGAACGTGGTCGATGCCAATGCTCGGGTTGTAATACGGGGAAACGATGCCATTTTCAGGCATCGAAACACCGTGGTCGCCGACAAACACCATCAAGGTCTCGTTGGCGACGCCTTGCTCATCCAGCAGGTTCAGAACCTTGCGCAGCCACTTATCGTCGTAGCCCTCAGTGTTGATGTAATGCGACAGCATGTCAAGACCTCTTGCGACCGGGATATACTCCTCCTTCTCGGGCATCTTGAAAGCATGATGGCTCGTGCTGGTGATGTGCGAAAGGAAAACGCGCTCGTTCTTCTCCTTTGCCGAGACAAAGGCATCGCGAATATAGTCTTCGAGAGGGTCTTCCTCAAAGGCAAAGGCATTAATGTTGGGCAGCGTGACGCGCCCGTGAGTCGCATTCTCCGACTGCAGATACTCTCGATTGATGATGTTCTCATCAGGGAATCCAATACCATTGATCATTTCGTATTGCTTGTCGTACGCCATCGTGGAGGCCTGGTAGAAGTAGGATTGCCATTGTGACCCGTGATACGTGTGCGATTCGTCGCCTTCAGAACCGTTGACTTGGTTCATGGCATTGAAGATTTGCGGAAGACACGGTTGGTACAGGTGGTGCTTGTAATCAAGGTTGAAGTCTGCCATTAATGGCGAAATACCACACAGTGTACCTTCTAAACTCTTGAGTGTATATGTCGCTGTGGTGTGGGCGTTAGTGAAGCGGACCCCGCCACGCTTCACTTGCTTGTCGTGGCTAAACCCGTCGTCGTAGTCGCCGGTGATGAAGTTCGCAGTTGGTGTCAGAGTCGCGAGTCGGCGCATGGCGTCTGGTGGAAGGCCATCCGCACCATAGCTTTCGACCAACCGATCCCATATCACACTCTCCTTCTTGAGAGGAAAGACATCGTTACGCGTACTTTCGAGGAAAAATAGGAGAACGTGTCGGACGGGGACATCTTGTAGCTTGTTTTGTAGTTCGGAAAGGATATCTTGGTCGAGATTTGAGATTCTCAAGGGATCGGCGTCTGCATTGTAATGGGTTTTGCCGTCGTACCAATCCTCGAAGCCGGCCAGCTTTGTATGCTCAGGCAGCCAATCCATCTTCGGGGGTGTGCTGAGAGCTGACTTCTTATCCCATGACTGGAGAATGCCAACGTTCAGCATCTGGGGCAAGTTTTGTAGCACGGGCGACGAGGCGGCAAGGTCGACAAAAGGCATCAATGCAGGCGTCCACGAAAGGAAGATGAGCGATCGGTCTCTTGGTCGTTCGTATGATCCGTAAATGAGCAGGAGGACAGTGCAGGCAATTATTGTGTAGATGATCATATTGGAGACCACCTTGCACGCAAAACGCGGCACCGATCGTCGTATATGAGCATTGTGATCGAATGTGTCGTCGTACTCGCCACTGGAACGCTTGACTTGGTCCTCGATATCCATCTGCGGAACCTGGGAGTAATTGCTCTTGCGCAGAACGTATCGGCGGAACAGGCGCCATGTCGTAGCAAAAGGCCAATTGACGACGTCGGCGAAGTAGCCATACAGGGCATAGCAGATGTTCTGGAGCAGCCACGCCGAGAAAAAGGTTCCACAAAGCACCATAACGAACGACAGACTTCCCGACAGTATAAGGGCTCGCGACGAGGGATCGGTGGGGAGGGAGACGTTTCGGAGATGGATTTCGGAGCCGGCGGCGAGGTAGAACGAGACGAAGATGATACTGAAGGCGGCGTTATAGAACATGAACAAGCCATTGCAGAGGGTTACGAGGACGCGCAGAAGGAACGGTAGACCGATGACCCAGTGGTCAAGAAGGAGTCGGATGAAGGTGAGGACAGCAATGTCCTGGGCGACGAAGGAATAACCCCATTCTTGCAGGAAGATAGGGTGAACAGCTGTGTGATGGTCGTGGATGTGAATGATCTTGGCGCTCCACACGGCCAAGGCTGTGAAGGCGAAGAAGAAGCGACGGTTGGCAAAGCGTAGGACGACGGAGGAGAGGCAGCGTGCCACGGCCTTGGCAGTCGCGGGTATGTTCATACTGGATTAAAGGGTGTATCGTAGAAGCGAAGAACCTAAAGTCGAAGCAGAAAAGAAACAACCTAGCCGAAAGAAAGACGGCCGGAGCAACAGTGCAGCGCGGTGGCCGCAGGGCCGTTGGCGGTTTCCTTTGGCGCAAAGGCCCAGGTAGCAGCAGCAGGTTGAGAGAAGCTAAGATTATCCAGATGACAGTCGCAAACCAGTGCGAAACATGACAGTCCAGAAAAAGGGGGGGGGTTCGGGTTTTCGCGAAACAAGCTTTGGCATAAGCAATAATGCCAAGAGGTTGGAAGAATTAAAAAAAAGGGACGGGGGTTCTACCGCGATTCCATGGAGAATGGAAGAAAAGAGACCCCCGACAGGGCCCACGTAAGCTATTTGTATCCGTATAGAATTACACTTTGAGTATAGTAAAAAGAGGCGCTGTCATGCCCTGTTTTGCGTTATTTCCATTGCCCGGACGGCATTGAAGATCATTTGGGCTTTTGCTGGGAGGAAAAGGGTTCATTGCTGGCGGGGTACGGTAGATTGGAGGAAGCCTCGTTTCCAGGCTCCAGGTTACTCAGGGGTCTAGGTCCGCTATGGCGGGCCGGGCAAGAAGTTGATTGGGGGCTGGCAGGTCATTTTCCCAGGGGCTCAGCGACGCCAAAGAGGGGCACAGAGCCAGCAGACGGAGTCTAGAATGTGCCAGCCAGCCCAGGGCGGTAAGTCCTGTACCTAGCTCTACCTAGCTTTTCCGGAGATGATGTCTCTGCTAATTCAGCCTTATACTATTCCCTTGACAGAAATAGAACAGAATGGCAGTGAGTTCAATTAGCTAATCCTCATAAATGTCTCTCTTGAGCTCACCGCTGGCGTTTCGTAACCTTGAAGCTAACGATGATCACCTCCACTGCAATATCGTGAAACCAGCAAACTGCACCTATTTCGTCATTCACGTGGACATTCATCTCTATGGGGTAGTCTACGACTGTCAAGGACTGACTCGATGAGGTCGGCAACCACCCCATTAGGCCATTGCCGAACATGAATATTCTGTCATTGTAAAACTAAATTACACTCAATGTGCCTCTCTCGTCGGATCATACAATACAAACACTGCCTCAGTCTCTCAAGCTTTCTCTTGCTCACTGCAGGGCGCATTGGCTTCTGGCTCCGCCCCCAATTTGAGGGCGTCATGTGTCTACCAATGAAAGCTTAGACAGCGTAAAGAGTTATGGGTCCAATTAAGCACTCGGCGGGCTTGTTAAGGAATACTTTGACACGATGCTGTAGGCAGCCAATCGAGCAGTATTTCTTATCACTGGCCATTAATGACTAACTCTACATTTTCACCACAAACTGTTCTTTTACTCTTCGCAACAGAGGTAGATTCCACTTGATACACTCTGGAACGCTATTTGGAAACTCGAATCATATGACGTTCATGGCGGGTTTAATTTTGTTGAGACCATGAGCAATGACATTGTTTCGATTGTTGCCACAAGTATACCACTCACTGCCGCAATATATCGCACTAACATGGCTGGCAGCACGTGTTACTGTCATAAACCCAACCTCAATATGAACCTCTGCTACTGTCAAATAAACCAGGATATCAAGAAATGACTCATACATCACACTTCTCCAGATGCGCGCGCTCCAAGATTGTAGGTGGAAAATGGTGTAGGGTAGCCTAGCTCGGAATGATTGCTCCGATCTGGCCATCTGAAAGATGAAGGACATCAAGGCCATTTCATTCACGTTACTGCCATTGGAAGAGAGCTTGACACGAAGAAAAACATCCCACAAGTCGTGGCCCACGAAAGTCTTGACACTCTTCAAATAACCGTCTGTTATAAAGAAGCCAGCATTGGCTTTCACCTCCAAGTGACGAGGATGTGATGGAATGGTACGAGTCTTGGCGAGCCCCTAGCAGCCAATACCGCTAATATGCAATTAACCCCATCCAGTCCATGTCCATGCTACTCCAAATCTTTGTCTAAGATCTTACGGACCACTGACATCGAGACGCAAACAAAATGAACACAAATCCAGACATTCTGCTTACGAGTACCCAAGAAATAATCCAGTAACGGCTACCCAGTTTGCCAGTCGATTCTAAGAAGCTGACGAAACCCAGGCCATGCAAAACAAAGATTCCTCGTACAAGTACAAGCAAAGTCCGAACGGGCTGCATCACTTGCAAAAAGCGTCACGTCAAGTGTGACGAAGCGAAGCCTCAATGCGGTAATTGTGTCAGAAATCGACGGAAATGTGAAGGCTATATTACAGTAGCCAAAAAAAGGGATTCATCGCCTCCTCAAATTCGATGGGATTCGAAACAAATCACTCGCGCAGCACCTCTGAAAGCGCAGTTGCATCTCGTCCACGACTCCTTGGATTTTAAAGATGCCAGCAATGCGATGTACTTTTCCGAGTTTGTGGGAGTTGTGCAGAGTCCGTGGATCGCAGCCGGCTTCAACAATGACTTGTGGGCTGTGACTTTACCACAGGTTGCTCGTACGAACGACATTGTACGGCATGCCGCTATTGCTATTGGAGCTTTAAGCAAGTGGTTTACCAAGTATAACCATGAATTGCTTGGATCATGGCAGAGTATCGAGACTGAAGCTGCGCAGAATGACCCAGACTACCAGAATGCTGTTGCTCACTATTGCCATGCTCTGAGGCTACAGAGTCAACAACCTTGCATGCAAGATGCAGTGTTTCTCTCAATCCTGTTCCTATGCTTCGAGACGTTGAGGGGTAACAGGAAAGCCGCCCTAGATCACATCAACCATGGCTTGGCAATGCTACTTGCCTTGGTGACAGACCCGGATTCAAGGCTGATTCCATCCTTGGCCCCGAACCCAAAGCCTCTCATTGCGGTGGTAGCAGACATCTTTATCCATTTACTGCCTCAAACTCGATTGATTCTACGAGGAAGTGTTGGACGCAGCCCCACAGTGCCCAACTTTGCAAAAGGCCTACGAGCCAAGCGGGAGACAGTTGATTCCTTCATGAGGCTTATTGGCAACTTGCCTCGATCTTATCGTCCCACTGACAAGCTCCCACCCGTACTCGACAGTCTGGACGACTTTGAACGATATTGGATGACAGGACGGAACGCAAAGCTTGCTGTGGGCCCTCTTCTGATGGAAGCAGTGCACAAGTCTGGTGCTTTGACCTCGACTGATCCAGGCATGATGTCTACGCTATGGGAACAGATAATGGCCGATCCTCGTATTCAAGAGATTTGCGAAGCTTCTACGAAAGAGCTCCAGGCACTTGAAGCTGCCTTTATGCCATTATTCAACCGAGCCATAATGTCTGATCCTGGGTCATCAGAATACATGAGGGCTATACATCTACGCCTACATTATCTGGGTACCTGTACCTTTGAAGATCTCACACACTTCCATGACCCCGCGCCAATACAGGCCAAGACGCCGCTCTTTCGCGAGTACCTTTCTCTGGCGGATATAAGTCTGCGCACAGCCAAGCAAGGTCTGAAGAGCCCAGCTCATCAACTTTCTCTGCAGTGCAGTCTAGCTTCACACCTTTTCCTCATTTCCATATTCTGCCGCGATCCTCTACTTCGGGACGAAGCAACATGGATGCTGAAAGACTATCCTGGCCAAGACGGGATATGGAATGCGCGCTCGCTGTACGTGCTAGCTCTGAAGAACAGAAGCGTGGAGCGTGTAAATGCTTCAGATGGTACACTTCTACAACAGTGGCAACGACTTTTACGCAGAGAGTATCTGTTCGAAGAAGGCGGCCAACGCATTGTGTTTTGCTTTCTAGACAAAGATCCAGTGAACGGAGAGTGGAGGTTAGTGGAAGAGACTGCTGAAGTCAAGGGTGATCTTGATGCGGTTCAGTGGCACAGAAGGCCTCTTTCAGCAGCTGGGAAGCCTTTGATGGGGGATGTGATAACGCTTTGGCCAGAGTTGATGGAATGAAGGAGGCGACTGACTTGATTTGGTAGCCGAAATGGTGCGGCTGGAAACGCGAGTATGAGCAGTTGAGGGGATGAGAAAATGAGATCTTCCATCTTTCGGATTCTGTATTAAATCGTGTTTTGCCATTGGATGCTGGGATGAAACAGGGATCCACTCTGAAAGATGCGAGAAAAGTGGAGCTCGTAAACAGCCAAAAACGGTAATCGTCTTTACGAGCCGTGCACAAGACAAGAGAGGGAGGATCAAGGGAATCAGGTCAATATGTGAGATTACAAGAAGGCCTTAAAGTCTCGGACTTTGGCTATCATTCACTCTCTCATTCACTCATCGGATAAAGGCGCTTTCACACACTCTTTTGCGCCTTTACTTTCCGACTCCTCCCTTTGTTACACCTCTCAAATTAGTGGGCTACTCACTGCAGATCATGGGTTCTCAAGACCAGCTCCCAAACAAGTAACATACCATTTCAGTCTTCTAGTACTAATCATTTGGACTCAGTGCTAATCTGTTTCTAACACAGACTGAAACGACCTTGTTCTGCCTCCGAAATGGCTGCCGATACGAAACCTGGCGATGACACTGGCGAAGGTCAAGACAAGTTCCCTTCCGGTGCCAAGAACAACGAGCGACCGCAGAGAACCCCCAAAGCCTCTGACTATTTTCGAGTCTTCAATTACGCTACGAAATGGGACTTTCTCATCTATGCTATAGCGTCAGTTGCTTCTATCGGCGCTGGTATCACCATGCCTCTGATGAACATCATCTTTGGTCAACTCGTCGACCAGTTCACAGAGTTCTTTCAACCCGGCACCGCAATCTCCACTGACGGCTTTCGAGAAATCTTGAACAGACAAGTTCTTTACATTATGGCCCTATTCTTTGGTAGATGGGGTCTCAACACAGTCAACAAGTACTGCTTTAGGATGATCGGTATCCGTTTGTCATCCGCCATCCGACTTCATTACCTTGAATCGCTATTCGCCCAGTCCATCCATGTTATTGATTCGATGCCGGCTGGTGCACCTGCAACTGCCATCACCTCTACTTCGAATACCCTCCAAGTTGGTATCTCAGAGCGTTTGGGTACCTTCTTGGAGTTCAACGGCACCATATGGGCTTCGATTATCGTCGCCTTCGTTTGGAGCTGGGACATCACTCTGGTCACGGCATCCTTGATATTATACATGGCTACTGCCATGTCAATCACCATGCCGATCTTGGTCAAAGGCCAGACTGCGACGGGTAGCGCCGATGCTCAAAGCACAGCAATTGCGAGCGAAGCATTGCAAGGCATTCGTCTTGTTACTGCTTGTGGCGCACAGTCTCGTGTTATGTCTCGATACCAGCAATGGGTCCGCAAAGCCATGGTAGAAGGCCAGAAGATTGCGCCCTTCACTGGCCTCCATCTTGGCTTGATAGTAAGTTCATCTCAACCTCACCATGAACACCTGCCATACTAACGAACAATAGTTTTTTGGCGTCTTTGGCGCGTTCGGTCTATCCTTCTGGTACGGTACCAAGAGATACATTGAAGGCGCAATCGACAACCCTGGACCCATTATCATCGTCCTCATGTCTGTCATGTTGATCCTCACCTCCTTGGAACGAATCGCAACGCCTCTTATGGCTATCAGCAAAGCTATGATCGCCGCCTGCGAGTTCTTTACTGTTATTGATGCACCATTGCCTGCCTCCGGGTCTCTCAAGCCAAACATCACATCATGCGACATTGTCCTTGATGGCGTCACCTTCGAGTACCCCAGTCGTCCCGGTGTTTGTGTTCTCGATGATTTGAGCCTCTGCATCCGGTCTGGACAAAACACAGCCATTGTTGGACCATCAGGCTCTGGTAAAAGCACTATTGTCGGACTGCTAGAGCGTTGGTACTCCCTGAAGGAACACCACATCCTCCCTCAGGTCGTTCAACCGACCCCGAAACAAAAGACAGATAAGAGCACTGAAGCTGAGTCTGAAGAGACGGTCGAGGCTTCTGGCGTCCCCACATTGTCCGGTGCCATATCGATCTCGGGCCATGATATTGAGGATCTTGACCTCAAGTGGTGGCGGTCGCAAATTGGTCTGGTCCAGCAGGAGCCTTTCCTCTTTAACGACACCATCTTCAACAACGTCGCTCATGGTCTTATCGGTTCCGAATGGCAAGATGAGCCTGAACCGAGGAAGCGGGTGCTTGTGACCGAAGCATGCAAAGAAGCATACGCGGACGAATTCATCAATCGCCTCCCTGATGTAAGTCGCCATCCCTGCCCCTCAGAACACCACCACTAACAAGCGCGTCCAGGGCTATGACACTCGTGTCGGTGATGGTGGCGCAAAGCTTTCAGGTGGTCAAAAACAACGCCTTGCAATAGCTAGAAGTATCATTAAGCAACCCCGTATCATCATCCTCGACGAAGCCACCAGTGCAATCGATGCGAAGAGTGAGAAGATCGTCCAAGCTGCTCTCGACAGAGTTACTCAGGGCCGCACAACTATCACCATTGCCCACCGCCTCTCCACGATCAAGAAGGCGGACAACATCATTGTTTTACATAAAGGACGGGTCGTTGAGCAGGGTGCGCACGCAGATCTCATCGCCAAGGCGGGGGTATACTCTGCTTTGGTAGGAGCACAAGCGCTTCGGGTCAATGAACAAACGGAAGATACTACCGCTTTGCCGGAATTTGAGAAGATTGAGCAGAGCTCCGAGCCAGAGGTCACCAAGATGTCTAGTTCCTTGCCTTCTGACGGTACAGGGGAGGTCGGAAGGAAGCCTCGAGGTTTCTTTCGGAGCTTTGTTCGACTACTACATGAACAACGTGGGAAATGGCCCAACTATTTGGGTATCGTCGTGTCTTCCATGGCTGTCGCTTCTGCAACGCCTATTCAAGCCTGGCTCTTTGCTAAAGCCATCGGAGTGTTTCTGTCTCAAGGCGACAAACTCAAGAGTGAGAGTGAATTCTGGGGCTTCATGTGGCTCGCCCTTGCCGGAGGTGTTGCGCTTTCGTATTTCTGCGAGGGCTGGATCGGCCTTCGCACCCAGTACTACATCAGTGCCGTGTACAAGGCGCAGTACCTGAACGATATGTTATACCAGAAGATGTCCTTCTTTGACCAAGAGGAGAATTCCCATGGTACACTGAGCGCTAGAGTTTCGAGTGATGCGAAGCAGCTGGAAGAGCTTCTCGGGGTCAACCTTGCACTCATGATCTCAGCCATGTTCAATGTGATCGGCTGTATGGCTATATCCGTCGCCTTTGGCTGGAAGCTTGGCCTGATATGCATGTCTGTTGCTCTACCAGTCATGCTGGCTGCAGGTGGTTGGAAACTCAAACATGAAGTCCACTTCAACAAGATGAACTCGGTCGTCTTTATGGAAAGTTCACAATTCGCGACTGAGGCGATCGAGGCAGTTCGGACTGTCTCTTCGCTGACCATGGAAGATTCAATCAACGGACGATATCGTGAGCTGCTGGATAGCCACGTCAAGGCGGCGAACCGTAAAGCCCAATGGACTTCGGCGATCTTTGGCTTCGCAGACAGTGTTAGTCTTGGTGTTCAAGCGTTGCTTTTCTGGTATGGAGGCACTCTGTTGGTCAGTGGAGAGTACTCGATGGAGGCTTTCTTTGTATGCTTCATGGCTGTGATACAGGGTGCCGAGGCTGGCAGTATGGGGCTTGCTCTAGCACCAAGCGTTGTGCAGGTTACCGCTTCTGCGAACCGGATTTTGGATGTGCAACGATCTGTTGATACTGATCATCTGGAAAACAACAGGCATCAGTGTGCTGTCACGAACAATGAAGGGGGTGTCAAGATCGAGCTACAGAACGTCTCGTTCAAGTATCCTACCAGAGACATTCCCGTCTTCGATCATCTAAATCTCACCATTGAGAAGGGCCAATATGCCGCCTTTGTCGGAGCCTCTGGGTGCGGTAAAACCACAATCATCTCACTTCTTGAGCGTTTCTACGATATTCAGCCCGATGGAGCAATTTTATGCAATGGCCAAGATATCAAGGATACTAACGTCTTCAACTATCGAGAAGATATCTCGCTCGTATCCCAAGAATCAGCCATGTTCCGAGGCTCAATTCGCGACAACATCCTCTTTGGCGTTTCCGATCCCGACTCTGTTTCTGACGAGAAGATCCACCAAGTTTGTCGCGACGCTTTTATCCACGACTTCATAGTTTCCCTTCCCGAAGGTTACAATACCGACGTCGGTCACAGAGGTGTGTCAATGTCGGGCGGCCAAAAGCAACGTGTCGCAATCGCGCGCGCTCTGATTCGAGATCCAAAACTTCTTCTCCTGGACGAAGCGACTTCGGCCCTCGACTCTGAATCTGAGAAGGTGGTTGCAGCTGCGATTGACAAAGCTCGTAGTGGCAGAACCGTCATCTCAGTCGCTCATCGACTGTCGACCATCCAGAATGCCGATGTCATTTTCGTTTTTGACGATGGTAAAGTGATAGAGAAGGGAACGCATACTCAACTTGTCAACAAGCGTGGTACTTATTGGGAAATGGTAGGCTACGCAATGGAACTTTGATCTTTAATCTTAACCTTATAGCATATCTCCTTGGAGATAGATCAAG